>CAKNXH010000033.1:1730025-1742404 GCA_932178445.1 Andricus quercusramuli | reverse complement strand
TTGCAGGAGGTCCTTTTGTAGGAGGTGCTTTTGCAGGAGGTCCTTTTGCAGGAGGTACTTTTGCAGGAGGTGGTCCTTTTGCAGGATGTGCTTTTGCAGGAGGTCCTATAGCAGCTCCTGCAGCATGTCCTGCAAAAGATGCCTGGAAGCAAATCAAAACGAATATTTTAAATTTTCACTTTATAATATTATAATTTCAATAGATTAGCTTCTTCGAGAATTTATGAGATAACGTTACTGATGTTTGAATTATTCAAAAATACTGATTCATGCTTGAGAAATTACGAAATAATATTTCAGTAAATATGATCTCGAACATTTTAAAAATAAATTTTGGATGAGACTTTGGATTGTACTTAATTTGACAGCTCTATGTTTGACTTCGAATACTCACTTGCCAAATGTGACGTGCGCCGAATCAAGAAAGGAAGCTTACTCTGAAAAAATCGAAATAGATGTTTTTACACCTTTCGATAGTTTAAGAGTTGCTCTTTTTGATGAAACCATCGAAAAAAATTTGCAAACGTTATTACTGCTAATAATTAAGTTATTAGGTACCCGAGAAATCAGGCTTTCGCTCCAGATCCCGTGAAATGCCTCCCACCACTCAGCACTACATCTCCGCGTCTCGTCTATACCCGTCCGTGAACCGCGTCTACGACGTATCTCCTTCCTCGCGATAATGCAGTGGTAAGTGGAGAGGGAAGATTTCGTGAGTCTTCCCTCTCTCCTAAAAGTCGTTTCTATCCAGCCGACTTCGACCGCTCGCCCTGAAAAATCTCACTTTTCAAAGTTAGCCCCCTTTCTTCGGCGCACGTCGCATATACGTTTCATGGATTAGATCATTTGAAATTATTCCAAATATAATTGTTCGTAATTAGTCAACAGCAAAGTTAAACATTTTATGTGGTATAATACTCTATGAAGGATTTCAATCAATGAGTCAGTTCAAATTCAAATGGAAAATAAATTTAAAAAAATAAAATGATAGTGTTACACTAGGAATCTCAAACATTTTTGAAAAAATGATAAACATAAGATTCTAATGCGTTGAATGATCTTACCAAAATTAATGCAACCATAATCCGCATTTCCCTCAATCGGGCATGTACGTAGCTCAATTAGGCACAAAAATTCAAATTTTGTGTGATTGCTCTCAGTTAATAAGTGGAAACTATGGGCCGACTGTAGTTCTTTCTCAATTCATCGATTCTTGCATACAATTCTGGCGTCTACCCGCACTCTTCGCCTATTTTAGCAAGTATCTGGGCCTTGCCTATCTAGTCTCGCGTGTTTGTTGGAAGACTATAAATGGAAGATAAGAAATAGGACGATAATTGACAATATTTACCGGAATTTTATTATGTATCTAGGTCAGGGCTCACCAGAATTAAGCCGTTGGCTGACTTCGCTGCCAGTGTTGGCCACAGAAGTAAGTCAAACAGCCCCCAATCAATTCCGTCAAACTTGTTCTTCGACTGGTCCCTAGTCCTTCACGGTCCTTCTGCCTCACGCTGGCCTCGGAATAAATTATACTTTCCAAAAATAAAATATTATATGAAAATAAATTGCAACATTCCATTTATTAGCATTCATATCATTCAAATAATTGAAACAATAATATTCAAATGTTTGAGTAATATTTTACGAATTTATTCAATGATTATCAATTGAAATAAATGATAACTACACCTATATGCTGTACCTGACCTGACCTATTTTGACTACTAACCCCCCCCCCCCGCCCGCGGAAGGATACATAAGATTTCTTGACTCCCCTCCCTTTCTGACGTAATATTTAACTTAGAATTTTTCTTAATAGCGTTGAATAGTTACGGGTCATTAGAAAAACTGAAACACGTTGTTATTTGACATAAACAAAAGATTTTTATTTTTTAAAACAATAATATTAGTCTTTAGCAGAGGTAGTAGCTACTGTGATCGTCCGAATTGAATCAATAATTCACCTAGTAAGATATTACGTAAGAATGATTTTAACGCCCCCCCCCTCCCCCTAGGTAAGGTCATGTAGAGATTGTTAAACCCCCCCCCCTCCTCGGGACCCTTACTTGATTGATGAATGGCGCCCAAGTCTACGAGTCTGCGTAAACTACGGAAATTCAATTTAAATTCAAACTAAATTAAAATAAGCACTATATTTTGGCCTAAAGCGGATTTCGTTCTCTTCGAAAAATTGTATATAATGTTAGGAAAATTGAAGGGAAACAATAGCCACAGTGCGTTCATGGTTTTCATTTATAACTTTTTCATTTTTTAACAAAATATTCAGTTCTTGCAGAAAATATTTTTGCAAACATGTAGATCTGGAAAGAAGAACTATATTCAGTCATAAGCATATTTGTACTAAAATGAATAGCATTGCTTGTTTTTATTTTTTCACTTTCTTGCAATGTCTCACTATACTTCGGAATTCCACTTTTAGTTATACAGCTAAGTTGACTCAGGTTATGTCATGAATATTTATTTATGACAAGCACAATTACATTGAAAAGAAATGATATACTTTTAAAGGAAACGAAGATAAGAATTTTGGTGCTAGTATTGGTATTATACACTGGGGTCCCGCTTTACCGGGCGTTTCAAGGGTACCCTCAATGGTATTTACGGTTAATCAGGACTCTTTGAACCGTTCTCCTTCTTGCCTGTGACTTCTTATAGTCGTTGATTCTAGGCAAATCGACTTACTTTAATATCGATACACTTTATTGAAGAGTAAGGAAGTTATGCTCATTTATGATATTTTAAAAATTTCTTTCAAACAGAAAAACTTCTTTCATCGACGTGATTCAAAGTTGATGCATGAACAGAAAAGACTTTTGGATCAGAGGTTTGCAAATAAAATAATTTTTACAATTTCCGTTACAAAAAACATAAAGCTGTGAGAGAAATGGGGTGCGACGAAAATTCTTCCGTTTTGCAGCTCTAACAGTTACCATTTCAAATACAAAATTTGATTTGTCTGATTTGTCATTGTATTTAAAAATTTGTTTTGTATAATTTTGTAATTTTGTACTTTTTGTGAATTTTCATTTTTGAACTGTTACAAATGAAGACTATGGTTCTTGAAGAAAATAAATAATGCTTCCTCAATGAGGAAGCAAATACATTTGCTAACGGGAAGAAAAGTGCTTGTGAAATGAGCACCATATAATTATAAAACATATAGTTTTATTGTGAACTGAATAGTATTCTACACATTCGTAGAGATTTGGATTTTTTAAAACAATTTTATAAATATTTTTTATTTCTAAAACCGCGTACATTGTTTGAATAACGAAAGAATAATAAAAAGCATGCTGCTACTTTTTCAAAGAAATTTTAAAATATTCAAAAAATTTTAAATTATTAAAATTTGTTCTTAATATTTCCTAAAATCTTTCTTAATTTACTCTTAAAATTAATTTTTAAAAACAAAAAATCATTTGCTATTTTCCAGGAACCTTGAGAAATTTTTTTATTTGTATTTCAAACTATTTTTTCTTTTCCACGAAATAGTTAAACTTTCAACCAATTAGTCAAACTATTATACAAAAAAGATCGAATTGCAACCAAACATGGAATAGCTGAGGTTTCAGTTAGAAGCATCGGGTTTTCACGAAACAAAACAACAATGGCTCATAACGTGACTGGTAGTTTTGTAGTTTACTAGAACTTGGGAGTTCTTATAAAAGTGTAGCATCTATTAAATTTTGTTCATGTACAGCCAGTGAAAAAGCTTATAGGAAACAATGATTTTTTCCTGTATTTTCTATAGAGGTATATAATTTTATCATAAATTGTAAGAAAAAAATAAATAAGGAGCCATTAAGAAAATCATGAAACTCACATTATCATCTCACGACTACGGTAGGAATTGAGAATTTTTTTTTCTCTTCATATGTCGAACAATAAAAAAATATTAATAAAGCATTTTAATGATTCTCGGAGAGATTAGAAAATGTTCTTTTTCACGCATACATTTCTACAAATGAATAGTTTCATTGCAGACAAAATTTTATCGTAAACAGTTTCTATTTCAAACTTAAAAAATTTCTCAAACTTTTTACCTACACTCATAAAAAAATGTACCGAAATTCGACACAGCGATTTGAAAAACTTATCGAACTCACGACGTCGGTATAGGTTTAAACATTAAGGAAAAAACCAAGTTTATTGATTTTTTTCGAATTACTCAAATATTTCAGTAAATGCACTGCCACGCAGAAATCAAAAACTTATGAAATTTGCAACCTAGACAGATTGGGAATACAAAGAATTTTTTGAATACAAAAACAAATAAGACAAATAGAATTTTGAAAAATGTTACTATTACAAAGCTTCCTCTATGAGAAAGCAAAATTTCAGAAAAAACGCACCTTTCAAGCAATTATCTAAGAGCAGTTAGTTAAATACAGTAATAAATTATTGGAACAATAATCTTTATTAGCTTCTATTAATTATTACTTCTCCACGCGGAAAGTGGAGGAAAACTTTTAAATTTGAGAAAATACCACAACTTTTTATCATTAATAGAGGAAAAATGGTTAGAAACAATAATAAATCATTTGAACTATTATGTTTGATGAATTGCACCAATTATTGCCTTCTTATAAGTACAAACTGAACAAAACTTGGAAATTTCAGAAAAAACCGCAACTATCTAGCATTACTATAGGAGAAGGTATTTGTAAATAATAATAGCTTGTTCAAACCATTAAATTTGTTAAACTACGATATTTTTCACCTCGTTCTGAGTAAGAAGTTGACAAAATTTTTTAATATTTTAGGAAAAAAATGAAAAGATCTAGCATTATTCGAAGACAATATTGCTGAAAATAACACTAAATCATTTAAACAATTATTTCTGTTAACACAAATCATTTATTACCTCACTATGTCTGAAAAATTTGAAATATGTTGAAACTAGCTGCGAATTCGATCTCAAATGTTTTCACTTTGTTTATATTTATATTTATATGGTGCTCATTTCACAAGTACTTTCCTCTTTCATAGAGGAATAGTCATTGATTTTCTAAATAATAGAAATTTTTCATTTTGATTACTTTGGTTATTGTAATTTACAAAAAAATACAAAATGACAAAATAATACAAAAAATTTTCAAAATACAATGATAAATCAGACAAATCAAATTTTGTATTAGAAATGGTGATTTTTCGAGCTAGAAAGAGAAGAAGGAAGTTCTGTCGGTTTATGATATTTCACAAAAATTGCCATCACTATTTTATTTAGAAATTTACGACTAAAAAGTATTTTCTATTCATGCATCAACTTGGAATATTGTGGATGAAAAAACTTTTTCTGTTTAAAACAGCACAGGAAAACTGAAGATAAATTTTGTTGCATGTAAAATTTTCGGCGCTTAAAGAATACATGCTATTTGGCGAAAGTTTATCTTACGATAGAATAAAAGCTGTCGTCTGCTACGTCCTTTACAGCAATGGAAAAACGGCAAAGTATAAGTGAAAAGCTATAAATCGGGACACCAGATTTAAAACAACTTTTCACTTACTCGTTATTTTTGAAATAATTAGAATTTTCGTGGACGAATCAAAACTTATTTTTCGTGAATGTAAATGAGGAACTTGACACAACAACCATCATCACCATCTTTAAAGATTACGCCATGGCATATGTAGTTCATAAGATGGTAACCGATCTTGAAAGATTTTATCATGATACTTTATGCCGCATTCGGTGTTGTAGGTTAGTAACAAAACCAAAAAGTAGCAATCGAATTGATTTTGAAGTTGGAACATTCAGTTACGGATCTAGGTATTTTTTACAGCTTGGACAAAAATGATTTTTCGGACCACCCGAAAAATACCGAAAATGAAATTCCCGCCAGTTAATGATACTACCGAATTTGAACATTCTGGACGGAAAGTGGCCAAATTATGAAATATCTGAATTGGAGAATTCCCGAATTTGATCAATACATTTTTTTCAAATGAATATTATTTATTTGTTTAGTAAGAATACAATAATCAGATATTCATATTAAAGGAAATATTCAATGTTTAAAGTCTCTAACATTATTTTATGGCCCCTTTTTTTTAATGAAACCTTATCAGATTCTGAGTCATGACTGAATAATTTCCTTGTAGCAACCATTTGATAGATTGATAACCATTTAACCTCCTAAGCCCTTTTCTTAATTCCAAAATTAATTATGAATACTATCTTTCAACGCGTGGTTAATTCCCATCGCAATGATTTTCCACCATGGCGGTCTATTTCTGACATGAAAGGTCAGACAAGGTTGCCGCCTTTTCGGAAAATTGAACAGGTCAACACTTCACTCCCGAACAATTTAGACCCTTAATTTTCATACTAAAATAACCGCCACCCCGAAATGATTATTTGCTGGTTAATTCACGAAGGCGAAATAGAAAGACATACCTTAGATGCGTCCTCGTTATTCCAGGTTATAAATAATTCAATAGGTACGATTGGCGAGTTAATGTAAGCTACGCCCAAATAAGAGAACCGGTCCTCAAACAGCTTCAGCGTGGTCAATTTAAAAGTTTTGCGAAACAATGAGTGGCAAGCTTGCCAATGGTCAAACACAGAAGGAAGGCAACCACAGCGAGTCCGATTTTTGGCGCGTAGGCCATGGGTTGCGCACCCAGACACGCAACTACATTTAGCGCAAACCTGTGTGAAGGCGCGTTCACATTATCGTCCTACCGCGACTCGCCATTTCTCTTGTGCGTTCACTCGCCTAGTCCATAGTCTGTAGCGGGTCACGCTGCTAATCTGCGCCGCGGGGCGACGCAACCACTTGTCGGGCGCACCTCTCCTACACCGTGCGCGCCCAATCATGATCGGCTGGTAGTGTTTTGACAGTTCAAAACATACAGCCGGTGTCAACTCCCTCACTCCCGAGTTTCCGAAGGTACCCTCCTTCCTTGTGAATTTTGTGGCGTGCACCAACAGTGTGTTGTGGAGTGTAGTGCATTATGTAGATTCATGACTACCCAGTCGTGAATTCGTGGATTTGATCGTGTGGATGGTTTAGTATAGTGGCCGGGCCCACCGTCCCTGAGTTTCTAATAAACAAAAAGTACAAGTTCGAAGGCATCAGTAAATGTCTTCTTTTTGGAACCATAAAAGTATACCCCCCAGTTTGGTGACGGTTTGGAGCGGCGGGAATTTACAAATACCTCGTCACAACTGTCCACCCCGTAGACGAGGCCATCGGGCCAAGCATGTCCCCCATTCCGCCCACGAGTGCATCCGCCGAGATCCAGATTGGTGGCTCACTATTGAGTATACTTAAATCAATGACCATCCCCGAGATAATTATTTTCCCGAGCGCGTTTGTTGACTTGCTCTATATAGAACCTGAAATTTACACTTACATACTAACTAGGATAACTAGTGACTAATGAAGCTACGGATCAGGGTTGGTAAATGAATCAACACATAGTTTATTTAGGGTTATGAAAGAGAAAAAGAAGAACGTTTAATGTTTGGGGTCAAGCCACCCCAGTGGCGTACAAAAGAAAATGTTGTTATAATTAAGTGTTGTCGGTGTTTAACACTGCCTGATAAAAAAAAAATCTAAAAAAAACCAATATACTTCAACTTACGCCATGCTGCATCCAAACTCTGGAATTCTAGTACGAGGAAATAATTTCCTGGTCTATAGGCAGCACGCCCACCACGGCCCACCCAACCAGATTAATGTGGGTGAAGCCGTGGTCAGTAGTTGAACTTGTGCTCAAGCGAGCCACACTTGGCACAAGGCTTGTTCTCAGCCTTACCCCAATACTGGGGGGTGCGAGCCTTCCTATAAGTTGAGTCCTCGCGAAGCCTCCTTTAGACCCTCTCCATGAATGGGAGCGCTACCGGGGGAGGCTTCACTTCCGGCAGCACCGCCGTCTCTCTTACTTGAGAGGCGGTAGGTCGAAAGGGAGACGTCGGGGACCGAGATGCGGCTCGCGCCTGCGACTGAGATGCTGCTCCTCGAGCCAGGGCTGTGAACGCCGCATTCCGAATGCTCGGGATGCTCGCCCGCCGCGCCCGCTTGTTTGCGTTGTCTTCCATTACGACCAGTCGGTCCTTTGCTTCTCGTGCTTCTCTCTGAGCAGTCGGTCGTGACGACCTTCTCATTTCTGCCGTGGGCTGGCAAGGCGGCAGTAGCACCGAAAGGGTTGTAATTTATTTACTTGGGTGTAAGGATTGGTTTATCGTTGATACTTAGAGTTAATCAGGGCTGGTCTATAGGTACGAAGCTGTCCGAAGCTTCAATTTAAGTTTGATTGCGAGCCTTGGCAAACGATCCCCCCCCCCCCAAATATTCAATTTAATTTATGATGAGTAGGAACGGTTTCGAAGTCTCTTACGACTCCGAACCTCATCGACTTCCCGATCGACCGGACGTTTACGGCTAGGTTCCGCATTCCCAACCATCTCTTCCTCCCGTTCCCCTTCCAAATCATGAATCTCAAGAAGTTCACGGTCCAAAGCTGCCGCCTCCTCTGGCGTAAGTTCCTCCTTCTCAGGCTGGTCGATGTCAGCGTATTTGAATAGCTTGGAAACATGATACCTCCGCTTTAAACCGCCCTTCTGGGATGCTAATTCATAGACGCCGGGTGAGCAAACCTTAACGACCAGGTACGGCCCTTCGAATCGTTTCAACAACTCATTCGAGGCATTCTGCCTCTTACGGGAATAAAAGTGTGCCTGCTTCTTTACAAGATCTTCTACTTTGAATGTGACATCTCTGCGACCCCGGTTATAATATTTGGATTGTCGCAGAAATGCTTGATCTTGGTGTTTAGCGATTAAGACTCTTAGGTGAGTGAGCCTTGACATCCTAGTTGCCTAACCTTCAGCGTCGGATGGGGGCAACTCTGCTTCCCCCTCAAGAGAGCATCGAAGCAGATTCCTAGGTCGTGGCTCCCATCCCATAATAAAAAATGCTGGGATGCACCGTGTAGTGCTGTGCACGGACGTATTATACGCGAATATGAACTCCTTCAGATGCACGTCTCACTCCCGGTGATCCTGCTCTACAAATGCGACTACCATAGTCTTAAGGACTCGATTAGTCCTTTCGACTGGATTTGCCTGGGCGTGGTATACCGGGCTGAAAGAGTGGTGGATCCCATATTCCGCGGCCATCTCGTCCAACACATTATTGGCATACTCTGTGCCCCGATCTGAATTAAGTACTTCCGGTGTTCCTCATCTGCCGACTATCAAGTCTTCAAAAGTGTCCTTTATGTTGGCAGCATTTGCCTTTCTTAGGGGGGCTAGCTCCGTCCATTTGGTGAAAAGGTCCTGGTATACTACCAGATATTCATGGCCCTTTTTACTCTTCGGAAATGAGCCCATCACGTCCGTGGAAACTACAGCTCACGGCTCTTGAACTAAACGATGGCCCATTAAACCTTTCGAGCCTGTTTGATCCGATTTCGGGAGTTGACAGGTTTCACACCTGTTGATGAAGGTGCTAATGTCTTTAAACATCTCTGGCCAATAGTAGCGCAACTTTTCTCTGTAGAAAGTCTTCTCAACGCCCATGTGGCCAGATTCAGGATTCTAATGTACTTCCCTCATCACATGATTAATCTGGTCTTGAGGTACGACCAATTTCCCGGCATCCAGGTCTTCCAGAATGTCCTCTAATAAAGGGTTATTTTGGTATCTACAGAGCCGTCCGTCAACCACTTTCCAGCTTCTATACTTAGTACGAGTGTTGAGAACTGCCTGACGGCGCCTCTTGTATCATTCGTCTTCCACAGGCTCTATCATGGCCAACTTAAGGTCCTCCTATTCTTCATAGAACCGAGAAAGTGCATCCGAAACGTGGTGCATCGCCCCTTTCCTATGCACTACCTCAAAGTCATACTCTAAAAGGCCGAGTGACCACCTTGCTAATCTGCCAGTTGGATTACGAAGATTACAGAGCCATCTTAGACAGAATTCTACTGGCATATGCTATTACTATTTCTTAACCACCCTGCTCTTGAGTGTCGACTACACCCAGACCAGTATTGCTGGCGTCTGTCTGAATTGTGAAAGGGACGCTGAAATCGGGATACGCCAGTATCGGTGATGAGATTGAAGCCTTTTTAAGAGTCTGGAACGCTTCCTCCTGTTCTTCGCCCCAATTGAATGATTGATTTTTCTTGGTTAGCAGGGTGAGAGGCTCATAAATCCTGGCATAGTCTTTAATAAAATGCCTGTACCAAGATATTGCTACTATGAAACGACGGACTTGTCTCAATCTAGTCGGTCGAGGGTATTCTAATATTGGCCGTAGCTTATCCCTATCGACGTTCAGACCTGTCTGATTCACTACAAATCCCAGATATTGGACTTGTAGCTTACAGAAGTCGCATTTATCAGGGATGAGAGTCAAGCCAGCTTCTTGAACCCTTTTAATGGTTTACTTTAACCAATAGAGATGTTCTTCGAACGTTTTGGTAATGACTATTATGTCGTCCATCAATCCTATGTTCCTAAACAAGCCAATCGTCCTATGTTTGTCCATCAACCGCTGAAACGCCGCAGGTGCTCCCGTAAGTCCGAATGACATCCGCCGATATTGCTAGAGACCCTTTCCAGGTATGATGAAGGCTCTTTGCTTCATTGCTCTCCTGAGTCGAAGGAATCTGATGATACGCCTTGTTTAAGTCCAGCGTTGAAGTATATCGAGCTGAGCTGACAATACACATACCATATCCTCCATCTGATTTCCGAGCCGTCACGACTGGATTACAACATTCGCTTGATGAGGGCTCTATGATGTCGTCGTCTATTAATTGTTGGGCCTCCATGAGTAACGCCTCATGGACCTTTGGTATGTATGTATACCATTAGGCCATTTCCCTTTCGGGGTTGGCGTGACACTACCCGATTCGGGTAGTGTTTCTAGGTGGATAGTTTCTTGTAGTAAATAACTACAAGTGTGGGCTTACCACACCCACGACTAGCCAACAGCACACAGTGTCCCGAACGGTCACCCATCCAAGTACTAACCGCTCCCAACACTGCTTATCTTTAGCGATCTAACGAGAACTGGTTTTTCAGCGTGGCTTTCTTCAGCCATCCAAATTTCTCTATCTTTTACGTGGATTATAAGCCAAAATTCCTTCGCAAAGTCCATGCCTAACACACACAGGTGAGTAAGGCCTGGTATTATCCGGACTGCCATCTCGAGGTTCACTCCTCCCAAGCTGATGGGGATCGGAGCTTCGCCCATGACGGACTCTAAGAACTACCATGACTCTACCATGACCGCTGCCCATTGTTGAGGTTTAATTTACTATTTCCCGCTTTAATGATTTTCAGCCTGTTCGCTCCGATGAAGGTATTCTTTAATCCCGTGTCCACCAATGAATTACAGAGATTTCCGCCTATCACGACATCAATATAGGGCCGTGCGGCTTTATCTTTACTTAGCTTAGGGTTGAAAGGTGCACCTGGATCTTGAATGACTCCTTCCAGATCATTCATGATCTGTTCCATACTACACTCAGGTTCTCCTAAGTTCTGCTGAAATTTTTTAAAGTCGTCCTCGACTCTTAATGTTAGGTCAGGCTGGTGAGAGTTGTCCACAACTCCTGAAGATTCTATTCTGAGTTGGCTTAGCTCATTCATAGCCGCATCTATGGAATCACGCCCCTGCTGATGAATCGGCCCTGTTACTCACAGTCGATGTTGAATTTGATGAATTGATGGATGTTGAAGTTTTAGGTAGAGTTATGTTTGGGTCAGCTTAGGAAAGAAGGGAGTAGCATCTACCCGTAGCATGCTCTCCCTTACTAGTTTCCCTGGCAATAGGCGGAATCACAAGTGCTTTTGACTTGATCCGCCTTTCCGCAGTTGTGACATAAGTTATGCCACTTAGTTGGAATCTTTCTCCAATAATGATCCTCTCCCTTGCAATTCAAACAGGGTGGTTCCTGTTTAGGTTGGATCCTTGACTAACGACTCCCATCAGGAGACCCGCCTCTAGGTGATCCTTTTGATTTTTCAGAATTCCTAGGCTCATCCGCCTTTGAATCCTTATCTTCATACGGCTTCTTACCTTTATTGTGCCCACCCAAAGTTGACTTATTCTTATTGTTGGTTGAGTTCTTATTTCCATCTCCGACCGTGACAAGCTCAAGGAGAACTTTTGCTAACTTTTTGATAGCAGAGTCGCAAACTGGCCTCTCTCACGACCCCTCCACCTGAACTCCTCTTAACCGGAGTGTACGCAAACTCCGGGAAAAACTAGTCTTCCTTCTTAGTAGGCTGCCTCTCGGCTTCCTCTAGCTTAGCTACCTGTTCGTCCAGCTCCCATTGGTAGTTTATATTAGCGAACTGGGCACGAAAGGCGGCTTTGAAGTCATCCCAAGT
>CAKNXH010000033.1:1664498-1729625 GCA_932178445.1 Andricus quercusramuli | reverse complement strand
CAGTCGTGAATTCGTGGATTTGATCGTGTGGATGGTTCAGTATAATGGCCGGGCCCACCGGCCCTGAGTTTCTAATAAACAAAAAGTACAAGTTCGAAGGCATCAGTAAATTTCTTCTTTCTAGAACCATAAAAGTATTCCCCTCAGTCTGGTGACAGTTTGGAGCGGCGGGAAGTTACAAATCGAAAGCCTCGAGGGGTTTGTTCTAGGGCAACAAGCCACCCCTGTCGAAGGTCTCGCCCTATTCAAATTCAGAAATGGATTCTGTGCTCGACCTGGTATAATTTATTCATGACTGTTAGGTTAAACTTGAATTGATTGGGCATGACAAACATTAATTTGTGCATGGTATATGATACCACGTCACAATACATACACACCCACATACACACTCTCATACACACATACAGACAGACAGACACATTCGCGAAAACCTGTTTTTTTGGTTCAGAAGGTCTCAAAACATGGACATTTGACAAAAACGTGGGGGGGGGGGGGTCAAATTTTACACAAATCTAATACCTCCTCTGATGAGAATGTAAAAATATATTGGTCAGGACGTTATTTGAATTAAAACTCCCATAATTTATTGTCTCAAAAAGTTGGTCTAATTGAAGGTCTCATTGATAGATGTGTAACTTTAATTTAGAAACAAACTAGAAAAGCAGAAATGTCATAATTAGCTTCAAAAACTCGCAAAACACATTTTTTCACTTAGAGGTTTTCTTTGGTAACCTATGAAACCGATTATGACTAACCGTAAACAGAAATGGTGAGTTTAAACTTAATTCAGCTAATATTGACAATTCTGAGTGAAATTGACAAAGGCGTCTTTCTTCTCATGGGTAATACGTGATAATATGTGATACACTTAATGGGACTTGAGCTTCTTCTAAATATGATTTTTTTAAATTGAAAATTAGTCAATGTTAATGTTAGTTGTAACAGTCGCCGCAGCTTCTTTCTAAGGTATCGATACCTTTCTTCTTTTCCCCTCTTCACGGCTGTGATGTTGTTGCCAACCGGAGTCGAAAATTTGATCACGAATATAATTACTTTCTTCAAGTCCTGGAGAACGATGTCAGGCTTCGATTGTGCAATGAAGACTGCTTTCCGGAAATCGTAGATGCAGAAAATTCGTTACTTCTCGTTTCAGACAATTAATTCTATCTCCATCAGGTCCTTTGGCAGGGCAGCGTTGGAGCGACGAACATGGTGGTACTGCACTCTTAGACTCTTACATCGGTATTGTGTCTATGCAGATACGTCCTTCGCATGTGAATGGGACACCTGGACAGTATGTGTTTTAGGTAGTCAACAGCTGGAAACTCCTTGACGTAAAATGCGATTACGGTATACTAATCTCGAAATGACACATTCTTTTTTTGCGAAAATGAAAGTCTCTGTGCCTGAATTAGGTATGGATGATCTGAGGAAAGCAGAAGATAGCTTATTCGACAAGAACAGATCTTGTATATTTCTGTAAAAGTTTCCGTGCATTTTCTTATACAAAAATTTTGGCTCTATGAGCTGTGCAGAGGGTAATGCGATTATAATTACGTTGGTAGTTTTGAAGCCCGCATCCACTTTGACGGCATGGGATTTATAATCGCCGAATGGACAAAATCGTGGACCGTCAGCTCGTGCTTAGCCCATGGAACAACTTCTAACAAGCTAATTGAAATAAGGATGGCAAGCATGTTAGTCGCAGACACCTTGTTCAATACCGATAGAATACAAGACCTAGTCTGTCAAAGAAGACGCGTGTATCTGCTTTGCAGAGACTCGCTCACTGATTTAATGTCCTGAATGCGGCTCTCAGACACACCTAGGTATGTATAGGTCGTCTGGAATTCAAGGTGTCTAATAACACTCATATCCACAAGCTTAGAGTTCCTGTAAACACCAGTAATTTTGTATCGTTTCAGTTGAATCTTGGGGCACTTGTCCAAACCAAAGTCCATACCAATCTCTCTTGAGTACTTATCATGACGCATGAAGAACGTTTAATTTATGTTTATGAATGTTTTATTCATGAATGTTTGAATTAAATTTGAATGTTTGAACAGTTGAATCTGAAGTTTCTTCAAACTAGAAGCTCAGATCTGCGAGTCGCCCGTATAAAATACGTGAATGTCCTTATGCTCGCGATTAGCAGTCTCACCGCAAAGGTACCCAGGAGAATTACGTAGTGCCAAAAAAAGTAGGAGAAGTTGTATGCAAAAGGAGAGAGGGCTCGTGGTGTCGCCCTAAATGACGCTCCTCTTAGAGGGTGAGCTGTTTGCTGTCACACGATCATTTTTAAATAAGATAGTGAATATGGTTCTACAATCTCTCTGCATCATATTATGGTATGTACGGACAAACTTTCCAGCTCGTTAAGTTACATATGAGAAGTCTATGAGAGCTTGAATAGAAACCTTTCCGTGAGTCAATCCAGACCATCGACAGGCAGCGCTGGTGGACTGCTGCATCTTACAGACTAACCTATCAATTGGGTTCTCACGGTGGCCCGCGACAATTTTTTTGAATCACAATGTTCATAAATTTCTCTCCACAAAGGCCCAATTCTGGGAATAACTCTGTCGTTAATGACAGATGTGAAGATATTTTACAATGAGTTCAACCAAGTTGTTGGCCTATTGCTTCCTGGGTCAGCAAGTCGCCTTACTTTGTTAGAAGCACAGTGCATTCTAACACTAACCGCTTTGAAATGAGTGGACGTCCCTTGCTTCAAAAATGAGTTACAAATGCAGACCAGATGCTAATGTGCTGAAGTAAATTTTCTTCGTCAGAAGTTCCTGATATCATCTGGTCATCTGATCATTGATCGACATATCTCCTCAGATGTTATGAGATTGCTGCAAAGCAGCCTGAAGCTGATGTTATTCTCAGTGTATTTATTCAATTTCTTCTGTCGCACCTTGTGAATCGCTCTCTAAAAAGTCTCAACCTCGTCTGGCTTGGGTAGTTTTCTGACAGAAACGGAAAGATCGCTGAAAAGGTGCGATATTTCAATGAGAAACTTTTGGTTCTTCCTGGCTCATCCGTTCTCCTTCTGTATCCCCCTATTTGCTTTAGATAACACCCGCAATTCGTCAACTATGTTCTGCTTCATAATCGGCCCTTCTGTCTTGTTCAGAGCATGATGATAGATCCTCAGTTCGCAGGCGATCTTTTGGACCCTTTACAATAATATGCAGCTTGATTGTCAGCAGTTTTGGTGATGAGAGAAGTAGAAGAACTGGGGGGGGGGGGGTAGAGGGAAAGGAGTTGAATGTCGAGGAGATGAAGAAGCAGATAAGGAAGCTGTTTAGCACGCAAGAGGCTAGGGAAAAGCTGAAAGGGGTAGTACAGAAAGTTTGGAGGGGAAGGGATTTCGAAGGGATTTTATCACGCTTATAAATACAGCGTACAAAGTATACCCGATGGTGTTGATAGATAGGCTGCAGAAGGATGTCGAGGTGTAAGGAATATTGCTGAAGATGCAGGCGGCTTCCAGAAAGGGCAGAAGAATTATTGAAAATATTAATGTCTTGTAACATGTGGTTGATAGAGAACTAGCGAAGAAGCGGTCGAAACTGTACGCGCTTCCTGTGGGCCTCAAAGGGGCATTCCCCTCGGTGGATGAGGGGAGGTAGTGGAAGGCGATGGAGGTGAGGGAGTGGACAAAGGCCTGTTCGGGGAGGAAAGGGTGGTATATGAAAAGTCGAAAGATAGGTTGAGAGGAGAGATCGAGATTTCAGATGGTTTTTGGATGAATAGAACGATGGGACAAGGGTGTCCACTTAGCCAAATGTTTTTCACTATTTTAATAGCGGATATGGAAAGTAAGCTAGCGGCCGGAGTGGTAGGAGAAGTTTGGCTAGGCGAGGTTATGATATGATCACTCGCGTATGAAGTTGAGATGGTGTTGATGGAAAAGAGCGAGGAGGCCTTAAAGAAGATGATGAAGAGGTTAAAAATATACCTGCATGACATTAGGATAGAACTAAATGCGGAAAAGTACAAGGTTACAGTGTTCAGAAAAGAAGGTGAAATGAATAAGAGAGGTGAGTGCAAGTGGAAAAGAAAGTGAGAGTTTTGTATACCTTGGATTCCTCTTTAGAAAAAATGTGGGAGTGTGTTATTATATAAAGGAGAAAGAGAATGAGACGGGCAAATCTGATAACGAGGCAGGTGTGGGGGCTGGGAATGAAGTTGTTCGCATATGATTTCGAAAGTAGAATTCAATTTTTGGAATCGCTACTGCCGAGTGTCTTATTTGATGGAATAGAGGCGTAGGGCTGGAAGGAAAGTGAGGAGGTGAAAAGGATACAGGAGAGGTATGTAAAGTGAACACAGGGGTTTGCAACGAATACACCATATTATATTGTCAGGAAGAAGAAGGCAAGAACGGGTTTAGATATTATATCAGGAAGTCAAAAATTGAAAAGGAAAGATATTTGAGAACGAATGGACTGCAGATGGATGAAGTGAGAAGCACGCACGAGTAAGGAGGAAGGTATATGAGATAGTTAAGAAAAACGGCATGGAGAGACAGAAGGCAAAAGAGGGGGGAAAAGATAAAAGGGTCACAATATTTGTGTGAGAAAGAAGAGAAAGGAAGTCAGAAGCTTATAAAGAGGATAATATGTGGGTGTATGAAGGGTTTTAATAGGTTCTGGCTTCACAGGGGAAAGAGGAGGTATGAATTGTGTGAATTGTTGGAGGAGTGCGAGGAGGTGAAAGGAATGGGATAAGCATGGAGGTATTGCTGCATAAAAGGAGGGACGGAATGGTAGTGGCATGGGTGAAGGGGGTGTTGGGTAAGATGGGAAAAAAGACAAGGAAGGTGGAAAAGGAATGGAGAAGAAAAGATTGTTAATTCCGATTCTTTTTTGTCTCTGAAATCTGAATTAATTTAAGAAGAAAAAGACCGCTAATAAGCTGCAAGTCCTTCGTCTTCCACCATCACGGCAACGAATTGAAATGAAGATTGGCGTCACGAGATCACAAGTAGGACTTTTCATATATCCTTGAACTACGACTAGCCAAGAGTTTTCAGCAATCATCGAAACAGTTTTTTTTTACTATGAAAATAATTTGTTCTGGAAAATTATTATAATTATGTCAATAACGTAAGTGTATTTTTTTTTATTAGAGCTAAGGGTTTTTGTTTTATATTCATCAAATATTTTTGAAAACTGGAAAATAGTTTTGAAAACTGTGTCACATTTTATTTAATGATTTTAATTAAGTTAATTATCATTTCTTACGCCAAAATCTTCGTCAAAGCAAGAATCATCATTTCAGAAAAAATCATAATTTGTGATCAAGAATTATTTCATTTGAAAATATATTTGGAAATAAGATAATTTATCCTCTTATTAAATTCAAAGACTCCCATTGATTACTGAAACAACTATTCACGACTTTTGGGAAATTGTTGTCAGGAATTTGAATTTTGAAATAATTTTATACAGAAATGTGTATTCTAGTTACCTAAATTCGCGTTTTTTATGGCCACCAACCCTTTTTATGTATCTCTTTAGAACTTTGTATGAATGATTTAATCATTTTATAAGTCGTCATATTGTAGTAGTTAATAATTCATATAAATATGTACGTAATACTCTCAAAAATATAAAAAATAGTTCAATTAAATTAGATGTACAATATTTGTTATAAAACTTATTCAGAGAATCTCTGATACAATTTTATATGGACTAATGCTAAAATTGTGGCACAATATAGGCAATCTCTGTTTATTTTACTTATCGTATCTTGAATATGAAAGAAGACAAGCTATTCCACAATCTCATATATAAATTGTCACGAGACACTTATTCAAATTTGCCATAGGCATGCTAACTTCAAATGTGTTTCTTAAAATTTCGGATATTAATTAATCAAATTTGATCAAACAATTTCAAATTCAAACTGAAATTCTGGATAAATAACCACGACCTTATTTGTTAAATTAGAAAAGCCATTTCTATTTAACAATCAAAATGTTTTTTCAAGAATTGATTTTAATTTCACATAATGCATGTATGTTCACTGTGTGGATGTAGCTATCCTAACAAAGTGAAAATTGGGAAGCATTTTTTCGATATTTTTCAAATACTTCTAAGAAATCAAAAACGATGTCAAAACTGTTTTCTATCTTATTTTTAATAAATATCTTTTCATTTGTTTTGCCAAAAAACGTTGGCAGAAGACAATTTGGATGATGTATCTCGAAAGCTACATTATTTTTCGAAATTTTCTGATACTTTTATCAACTTCGGAATGCTTATACTATGCTAACGTGAAAGCCTTGATGCCTTGAACATATTTTTCCAAGCAAGATGGAAAACTCAATATTACCAAGTATCCCTTACAGCCTGCAGCCGGATTTTTAATTTAATCACTTGCATTTGCTTAGACTTTTGGCCAGGGGAGGGTAAAACTGCACAAAAAGTTTTCAGAGAGCAGCCAGTTATAGACAGTCGAGTTTGAATGCAAACAGTGGACATCACCCAATAACTGCGCCTTTAGTACTGTCAAACATTTTGAGTTGCAGCATTTTTAAGAAAATAAAACAAATTAGGACACAATGCAAATTTTTATTGTTCAAAATAAAATGTAACAAATTTCACACTAATGGTTTTCTGTGCATGCTTAACATCCGAAACTCGATGAGTAGAGTAACATTGAGCAGCTGCTTCCGCCAGTGCAAGCAAAATTGTCTCTTAATTTTATATTTTTCTGAATTTTAGTTTGATGATGTCTGTAAAACTCTAGGTGTTATATCCTGCTCCGGTTAATAGGGAATCTTGGGAGGTGAAAGTCAAGAACATGCGGTGTGCTCGGGAGCAAAGATCCATATATACCTAATTCCTTAATAAATGGATGACCTTGATGAAATGCCACAATCTCCCCGGTCTTTATATTTTTACAAATAATTAGTCTTCCCTCATTGAATATAGGTTCAATACGTGTATAGTCGACCCATCCAATGATCCAATCATCCTTTGTTGCTAGCGTTAAAGCACTCGTGGGTTTTTTTGTACCAAAGATGCGAACATCAGGAATCTGTTCTGGCAAAACATCAAATGTCCACATTGGGCGATATGCGGCCTCCTCTAGACTGAGACAAACTAAAAAATAAAAACAAAGATTGTAATGTAGATGAATCTTGTATCAATATGACATGCCTATTATATGAAGGACGAGTGTGAATAATTGGACCTTGTTTACCCTGTTGTAGAAACGCAATCGTAATATTTTCTATGAAGTTTCTGTTTCACAAAATGAATCACACATGCGAGTTTCTTAGAATGGTTGAAAGTGTATTCAGGTTGATAAATTAGAGCCAAAGTAAGTTATAGAAACTAGTGAGCTTTAGCAGTTCATATAAAATGCATAATTAATCTCTTTTAATGAGGGAAGAAAATCTTGAAGATGTAGCTTGAAAGAAATCATTCCTTTACCAAACAAATATTTTTTGGATTTCATATACCTAAATTCCCGTGAAAACTTTAGCTGATTGTAAAATTATATAAATTTTTCTAACAATTTGTTTTCTGAACTACTAAGTTTGAATACAAAATCTTCAAAAATGTATAATTACTCACAATAAAAAATAAAAAATGTAACCCTATAGCCCAAACTTTGCACCTTTTCATGCATCAATATAAAATGCGTTTTTAATCTAGAAAATTTAAAATATAAAATTAATATACAATGAAGTAAAAGCAAAAGTTTAAAATTATCTACAATTGTATATATGTATGTTTAATAATATTATATTTACCAGCAGAATTAACGAGAACCGCAAAACAGAAGACCAGAGTGCCAACGACCTTCATTTTTTCTAAGTTGGTAAAGCTCATTGTCGAGAAATTCTCGGTCGCAGTGTAACTAACAAATATGCTACACGATATTTTGATTTATATGCCGTACGACTCATTGGATCAGGACGGGCGGGGTCTCCACTTGCGATCACGCGGGTATCCTAAACTAATCCTAGCTAAACCTCATGATAGTGACGTATCTAAAAGTGTTCAGGGCCGTCGCTACCGGCCAGATAATTTCTGTACATACAGCACTGACTTTCATCGCTTGGGGTTGACAACTGTAAACAAAATTATTATTTCTGGGTCAATTTGAGGTGTTGAAATAAGACCCAGAAAAAATAGTCTTGAAAATGAGATAACTGGTGGGAACCCAAATTAATTTGTTCAACACTCAACTCCCGATATAAGAAAGGTTTCAAGTATGGCTTACAGTGGCCTTCATTATAAATCGGAGGAATCCAAAACTAAACAGACAGGGTCGCATCAATAGTCTAAGAGCCAGTAATACTAGACTTTGCGTCATCGCGGATATTGAGGAAAAAATTAGAAATGATAGTTTGCATGTATGGTAACAACGAACCGCCATGCTGACTAGGCGAATCTCTAGCCCACGTACCTTAATTAATCATTGAAAAAATTATTTTCCTCTAAAATTAGCATGACGCGTGATTAAAAAAAAAAAAAAACTAAATCACGTGATTGGTGGCATCGAATTCTCATTAGAAATATATGCGAGCCTTGCCCTTAATCGGTGCCCAAGCCCTGTTGACTGGGCGCAAAAGGGGGTTAATTTCGTCATTGAACTTCTTTGATGACGTATACGAAATTTCTTTTAAAATGTAGATCTGAGTCCCCACAACACGGTTGAATATGTGTGCCTTGGAAATTCTTGAACCCGGTCAAGATACGTGGGTTCAAGATTGGCTTGGTCAGCATAGCGGTTCGTTATTACACTACGTTCCAACAATAATTCCTAATTTTTTAATAATATCAGCGATGACGCAAGCTTCAATGTCGCTTGCTCTTATACCGGAACGATTTCTGTTGGATTTAGGTGCATTTCAATAGCTAAACGCGCTACGAGTACTAAGAGAAGGTTAAAAGCCTTCATGCTGTTTGTCACGCATGACTGAGCACAGCCTCTCTCTCGGTTCCGCGGTCCCCGTATCACCAAAATGCCCAAGAGTTGAATTCCAGGAATATCGAGAACAGGAGACGCAAAAAATTAAACCGTAAAATGAGAGATCTCTAATTTTTACAGTGTGCGACCCTGTTTGCGTGCGCTTCTTATCACGGCTAGTGAAGAAGTTTACAAGTGGGGACTACTTCCCTCCGATGATTTTAATGCGACGAGTTCCAACTGGACGAGACATATTGTATTTGCAAGATGGATTAGAGGGAAGTAGCTTATTTTTCTAGCATGTTTGTACATCAGAAATTTATTTTTTCTTCTTTGAAGGCAATGACCCATCCGTAATGTTTTGTCAACAGTCAGGTTTGCTACACGTGCCGCGGAGATTAAAAAACGTTGATAAAAATTATCGTGCAATCTTGAAAAAATATGCGAAACATAACTGTGTTTTTAACTTCAGAACTCATACCCTGAGCTCTACAATAAAAAGATACATATATGAAATTCACTGTAAAAAAAGAAGATCTCTAGTTTTTACAGTATTTGTATGAGAAATGTGTTTATTTTATCATTGTATTCGGTCGATTAATTTTTATGAGGCGCCTAATATGTCATCACTCAAATGATTTCATATAAAAAAAATATTACTATAACTTACGTTTATCATCATTGATATTTTGAATTAATTTTATTTAAAAGCCAAAAGCTTATTGTTTCATGGGACTGAACAATTTTTTTGTGAGGCAAGCAAATTATTTTGAAATTTGAATACGTAAACTAGGCTAAGTTGTACCTTTTGATCAAAAATTCTCCTAAAAAAAAATTCAAAATTGGATATGGTTTAGAGATCACTCACAGGAATTTTGTCTACTTTCTTCAGTTTTTTATTTTTATTTCCTCAATGTCTTAAAAATATATGTACTAAATTTTAATGCATGGGTGATTGTGAAAAAGCCTACCATTTAATGTTTCGGTTCTTTTCTACTGTTTCTTTGAATAATATAAAATAACAAAGATAAAAATCAAGATTAGAGTCCAATTTTTATGAAATGAGGGGCTTTTTCAATTTTTTTAAGTCAAAATCAAATAAATAATGAAAACATTAATTTCTATGTATATTGAGATAGCTTTATCTGGCATGCATATATTTTTATAAAATTGTTGAGTTTTTTCTTGTTTCATCATAGGCACATGTTTTAGAAAAAAATTAAAGAAGAGCACTTGTTATTAACTTTTTGTAAATTAAAGTTTAGCCACCTCTCAAGAAATGGTGAAGAAATAATTTCCATTCAATAGCTTTTAATTTTATGCCTCAAAATCCCCTTTTATGATGCTCAAAATGCGCTAAAATATAGATTATAAATGATAAGTTGGTGAATTCCACTAGTGATATATTTTTTTAAACATATTTGATAAGTATTCGAACAATTTTTCCGACGCATATCGTAAAAATGTATTAATTCATTATTTTATGGGAATAATGACACAATTAACAAATCTTTAAAGTAATGTATTTTTTATCTCAAAATTTGACAATTGTTTCAACAATCTTTTCGCCTGTAAATTTTGAATGATTACTTCTTTCTAGAATAATTGACGCAGTTAATGAATGCGCATAGTGATATTTTTCTAGTGAAAGATATTTTCCAATTGTTCACACCATTTTCCTTTTTCTCCCCTGTAAATCTAGAAAATTTACTATTTTCGAGAACTGATGTTGCAGGTAGAGAATTCTTCAAGTGATATTTTTTGTACGCATTTTTCCAATTTGCAAAAAAAAAAATCTGAAAAGTTATACGTATTTGAATTTTGTTCTTCGTTTTTCATAAAAGTCAATTTTTTTTTTCTTTGAACCTATATTCTTTGAACTTTTTCTAAAAAAATTGAAAATCGATTTTCACAAGAAACCCACAATTAAATTTTTCGCAATTTTTTTTGAACTTTTACTTTGATAATGAAGATATCTTGTGAGTTTGAAGCTGGCTGAATAAATTTTGTAGCCAGGAGAATTATTTTTTTTCACAATCGAATTTTCTACTTTTTCTTGGAAATAATGACAGATACGAAAAAATTTTAACATAAAAGTTTGCTCGCATAAAAAAGTTGTGTAGAAAATGTATTCTATTCTTTTGCAATATATTCTTGTAGTTTACGAGAAGAATTCAAAAATTACATTTTTGGGAGAATGAAAATTCTCCTGGCCTGAAAAATGGAAAAAACAAAATTTTTATTCTTCTCAATATTTTCTTCAACTTTCTGCTAATGGAAAAAAGGCTTTTAATTTTTCTCTTGAACTATTGGACATATCACAAAAGAACAAGAGACATTTTTCATAGAACTTTTTCAGACGTGTAAACTTTTAACTTAATATTTTTTCGTATCTGCCCTTGTTTCCAAGAAAAAGTAGAAAATTCGATTGTAAGAAAAAAGGATTCTCCTGCCAACAAAAGTTATTCAGCAATCATCAAATTCACAAGATATCTTAATTATCAAAGTGAAACTTGAAAAAAAATGGCAAACAATTTTAAGGTGGGCTTTTTGAAAAAATCGATTTTTAATTTTTTTCAAAAAAACCGCTGCCATTTTCTTGATCTGAAACCCTTTATTAATTTCCATGTGGATTTAGGAGAAACACGATAAAAGCTATCAGAATCGAAGACAGAATTGAAAATATTCCAATTAGCTCAAAAGTTCTAGAGGTTTAAAAAAAACGAGTTTTATGAAGAACAAAGCACAAAATTCAAATACGCATAACTTTTTAGATTTTTTTTTTGCGATTCGGAAAAATATGTATTTCCTAATTTCCTCTAAAAAAGAACATATTTCGCCCTTGAGAGATTCTGTGTTTTCAAGTGTAGAACTGTGCCCGATTTGAAGTTGATTCGGTCAGCAGCTTTTTGGATCATGTTGACTGCAAATTTTTTTGAACCAATTTAAACATATCCTCCTGAAAATTCTTCAGCTTGAATCAAAGTCACATTTTGGGTTCCTTCCCAACAAAACATGTTTCTTTTTCTTCAAGCTTCCTTGGAACCAACAATCGATTCTAATGGAATCCTCAGTCATTTCTGCGATATTCAGTAATTAAACAAACCATGTGATAATATGTTATGGGGTAATATGACATATAGGGCGATATGGTACATACGAGAATATATCAAATCAGGTCAATGGTTTCGTTAATTGGGATAATACGGAACACAAGCTTATATGGCATACGGGGTAATGTGGAACTTGCGGTTATGTGGTATACAGACTCTATGTTCTTTGTTAGGGGAGTATATTCAGTTATTTTGCAAGCTTCACTAAAAACGACCTCAAATTTTGAAACAGCGGCGTTAGCGAGATATTTTTATAATATGGACATGTAACTATGATCTTTTACATAATTTTAGTTAGTATCATATAATAAAAGGTGCAAGTATGAACAATGAATTCCCAATTCTTTTTCTTGGCTTCGTAATCGTAATAATTTTAAACATTCAT
This sequence comes from Andricus quercusramuli, assembly GCA_932178445.1. Taxonomy (NCBI): domain Eukaryota; kingdom Metazoa; phylum Arthropoda; class Insecta; order Hymenoptera; family Cynipidae; genus Andricus; species Andricus quercusramuli. The sequence goes on along the minus strand of CAKNXH010000033.1, from coordinate 1,717,184 downwards.
AACTTATATTATGTAAACAATAACTTACAGTAATCATTACAATATCTGTTTGAAAATTATTATGTTCTTAAAGGTTAAAATCACTTCTGAAGCTACTAAATTTTCTGATACGTACAAAGGTATACGTTATTTTCACAATTATATATTTTCCAGCCACAGAGCAGCGATCCGCATGTATAGTGACATATTTGCCCGATGCTTATAAATCTTTTGTGCCAATAAAGTTTCTGTTCCGAAAGGTCCCGGCCACTGAAGAGTTACGAGGTCGTGGATTTTAAATGACGTCGAGGTACAAACGAGATTCGGGAGACGAACGAGCAAATCCGATCTGCAGAGCCAACTAATCACAAGATAGGAATTGTTCTCACAATTTTAATTGAGATTTTATACGAAGGGCATTAGCCTAAAAGGTAATTTGCATTAAGTGGGAAAAATAAAAAAATATAGACAAGCCGACGAAAAGGAAAGGATTAAGACGCTCAGTTTCAGTTTGAGACTTCAATCCTAGAGTCCACTTCCTTCAACGAATCCATTTAGACGAGTAGTTTCAAATACCACTTGAAAGAAGTAATTAAATGGAATCAGAAGTATGTAATTTAAATAATTTTCTTATTTTTTTACGAATTTGGGTTGGATAAATTTTTCCTGCTAAAGATCAATTTCTGGGCATCTGCACTTTACTTTTTTGGCAGAATTTATAATTATTAAAAGTGATTATACCCGTTTATCAATAGTCATATTTTTTATACTGAAATTTTGGCATAATGTTTCATGAACATATATTAATTGCACAAAAAACTGGGCTACTAAAGTGGAAAAAAATTGTGTTTGCCTTCTAAAATTATTACCCAACTAGCAGAAAATGCGTAATTTTTCAAATATGGACACATATCCCTCATTAGCTAGTCTCTAGAAACCAAGTGCATATTGTTAAATATGGACCAACCTTATTATTTACATGAAGAATCAGAATTTTTCTGACTTTGAAGTATTCATAATTAAAATTAAAAAAGGTTAAATTCACAAATTGATCAAACTTTTAATAATAATGTCCAATAAAAAAACAGTAAGCCCTTTGATATTCGGTGCATTATTTCTTGACTACCACCTAGCTTAGTGGATTGAATATATACACAATTTTTTTAGTTGATATTGAAAGAAATATGATGATATGTCGCTTTTTCAACAGGAAGGACTAAAAGGAAATCTATGCCTCACTGACAAAACTTTCTCTTTGTCCGAATTTGAGTCTGATCGAAGCCGATCGATTTCTACTTCAAAATCAAACATTCAAGTTTGTAAAAATGTAATAATTCAAAAGGAGCGAATGAGTTTAAATTCTCTCAGAATTCCACATTGAAAATTGAAAAATCAGATTTTTGTACTAAAAAGAAAATTATTTTCATTTTCTACCCTTAAAATTTAAGAATTTCTGATTGTGAAGCTTAAAAAGTTTATTCGTTTTGATAACGTTAAAAATTATATAATTTCTACGTAATCTATATTTATTTACCTTCGCCCAACTTGAACGCGATAAAAGGCAAACAATGAAGTAACTTCTTATATAAATTCTCAGGAGATAAAAATTAAAATTTTTCATACTGCCACGCTTTAATTTCATCCAATGAGAATTTTCATATTTTTTAATTAAATTTAATGCATTTTCATTTAATCGTAAATATTGGCGTCGTTGTCGATAACGGCTGATCACTTTTAGCTCCACCCTTTTCATGAAAATACCACTGAAAAAACCATGGATTTCACCATGGGTTCAAATTTTGCTTGCTTTTAGGAAGAAGTTTTTATTAAAGGAAGAAAATAACAATCTGAAATTTTCAATAATTTTCATGTAGATGTTTCTAGTTTGCCCAAAGATCTTATTTTTAGAAAACCATTGGGTCCAATCAAAGGTCAATCAATATCTTAATTCAACATTATGTTACATTTTACGTATTAAATCAGTTTTCCTTCTTAAGAAAAGTCAAAAAATTTTTAAACTTTATAAATAGCGGCTGTTAGGGTAATGTAAATCCAACAACGTGTCTCAAAGATGCAAAAAATCACTCAAGATTCTCAAGATTGTCAAGATTGTCAAAAATAAATCCAGACGATTTTAGAATAATTTTAGGAATGACCCGAGTAAACTAAGAAGATATTTATAATTTTTTTTTTAATTTCAAAGAAATTAAAAATATCGTGAAGATTTGAATGATTTCTGAATATTCCCCAGATTTTCAAAAAATTTGTTAATAGGACAAAATGTTTCAAATAGCGTTTACACTACTCAAATTCTTCCTGGAATTTTGTAGAATTAAAAAAAAACATTTTTTCAGAAATTCTCTAGATACTTTTTCGACATATCTGAAATGTTCAGAAATCTTTTTGAATTTTCTCAAGAAACCTCTTGGGCCTTTTCAGATTTGTATTACGCATCACAAGTTATTTTCTTTCAAATTATAATTTGCTTGCATTTTTTTTATTCCGGACCAAACAATTCTTTTTGGTTCAAAATGCAACAATTTTGTTGAAAATTTATCTTTTTGGTTTGAAAATTCATCTTTTTTGGTAAAAATTTCGCGTTTTTTATTAAAATTGCATATGTGTGTTTTTATATTAAAATATTTCTTTGACTGAGCATTCAACTATTTTGCTGAAAATTCATCTTTTTGGATGAATTTGAATCTTGTTGATTACAAATTTGTAATCTCATTTAATTTAATAGTCAACTATTCTATTTTTCGTTGAGAATTCATATAACTCGTTGAAAATTTTTTTATGAAATCAACTGTAGTTGATTTAAATTGAAAATTTTTTTGGATTGAGATACATAAAATATTAAATTTTTTTTTTTGAGAATTAATATTTTTTGGTTAAAAATCCAGATATTTGGTCTTAAAAATTGGAAAATTCCACAATTCTTTTATATAACAATTTTATCAGCTTGATAAAAAAATCATGTATTTGGTTGAGAATACATTTTTTGTGGAAAGTTCATATTTTTGGCATGAAAAATTTATTTTTTGTTGTAGAAAATACGTCTCCATGGAAAAATCTATTTTTATTCTGGTTGAAAATACAAATGGATGAAAATTAATTTTTTTTCTGGTTGATGAATTAACTGTTACGTTGATTTTTTTCTCTTGATAAATCCAACTGTTTTTTATTTATAATAAAAATATGTTTGTATTGAAATATCAGCTATTACATTTTCCGTTGCGAATTTATCTTTTTTGTTTGAAAATTCAACTATTTGGTCACACATTAACTTTTTCGTTTTTTAATTCGTATTTTTGAACAAAACAATTATAATTTCAACTAAATCGAAATTCTTGATTATGTTAGTGATTTTGGTTGAAAATTTGAATTTTTGATGGAAAAATTATATTTTACAGAAGATTTACAATTTTTTAACACTTTTAGGTTATGTTATCGCTTCACGTAAAAAAACGAGATTTTTAGTGAAAAATAATGATATCAGAAAGAAGATGAAAAATTTGTGTAAAATTGTAGCTTATGTAAATATTTCTCACATGAAATTGGTTATTTTATACAAAAAGACATTAGGTTTCAAAGGAAACGTGAAATTAAAAATAAATGCTATGATAATTTTTTTCGTCGGAAATTCGTATTTTTAAACAAAAATAATTACAATTTGAACAAGATTTATAATTTTTGACTAAATTCACGTTTTCGGTCGGAAAATTGTGTTTTTAATCACAAAATTACATTTGAAACGAGAATGACAATTTTCTAACAACTTTAGCTTATGTTATCGTTTCACATCGGAAACCGGTATTTTTAAGAAATAATAATGTTATTAAAAAAGCAGGTAACAAATTTAAGTACAATTGTAGCTTGATATTTTTCACGGAAAATCGGTGATTAAAAAAAAACGTTAGGTTTGAAAGAAGGCTCACCAAATTAAACAAACGTTGTGATAGAGCTTTCATTGAAAATTAAAATTTTCAATAAAAAAATCATTCAATTCAACAAAATATTTACAAAACTTGAACGATAGTATGTTATCTGAACATTTTTCACTAGAAATAGGTTATGTTGAGAAGCATTAGACTTGAAAGATAAAATGTACAATTTTAAACAATTTTAAGTTGATTTCAGATATCAATTTTTATAAATGATAACATATATGGTCTTTGCTTTTATTTAACATGATTTTAGATAATAAATACTATAATATACGAAAACCATTAGTATTATTATCAACTTTGGGTTTTTTATTCGGTAGGGGAAGCAAAGGAAGTCCCTGAACGACTTAACCCCGTCCAATGACCGAATTTACTCAATGTACCTTACCTGACTCGATTCCGTACTCTAGTCGACTTTACCCCGTACCATAGATGATTTGTTACCCCACAGCATAACCGACTTGACCCCACTCACCCATCGAATTTACCCCGTGCCCCACCTGACCTTGCCAATACCATGCCTGATTTTACCCCGTACCCTAGATGTCTCTACACTGTACCCTAGATGACTTTACCCCGCAGCTGACATAACCGCGTATCATAGCCGACTTTACCCCATACCCTAGCCGACTTTACACCGTTCATCGAACCCTGTACACTTTAGTATTCACATGGCGCCTACTTTGATTAATTTTTTTCAGTTTTTTAAATTTAATTTCTTGGTTTCGAATAATATCTAAATAGGTCACAAAGTAGATTTAAAAATGTACGTGATTACCTATGTAAGGAAGCAGTATACAAATTTAAAAATAGAATATTAAAAATGGAGTTGATTTGAAGTAATCACATGAATATCGATTTCATGAAGCATGGGAGCCTTTTGAAACGAGAATATGCTCTTTAGAGCAGTGAGGCTATAGAGTGATACGGCTTTGATTTGGATGGGATGAAAAAATTGATAAAACCTTGGGAAAAATGGTACGGATTTTTTGTATCAATTTCCCGGGTTCATTCCATATTTGAGTGCATTGTGTTCGTCGAACAATAACTCATCTCGATATTGCTGGTCTGGTCCCTACAGTGCCATGGTGCGTACAGTATGTATATGCGATATGTACACAAACTGAAAGCACACATCCCGTGCATATCGATAAGTCTCTTTCAATAAACTTCTCCATCTGTGGCTATATTTTATTACCAACTAGAAGATTTGTAGGCAGATAACGGTTTCAGGGTGATATCGTAAAAGTCTATTCTATAAGTCCTTTAACTTTACCCCCTTGAACTTAATAGTTCAATTATAAATTTCTTTAACGTCCGAGAATCCAATAAGGAGAAAAAAAGAAACAACAATGTTGTGTCAACACTATCGGATCATTTTTTTCAAGTTAGAAAAAGAAGAAATCCAACGTTTCGGAGAAGTACTCTGTTTCCTCATTAAGAGAATAAACGTTATAACAGTCTAAAAAGATTTAATAAAAGTCTATTAAAAAATTAAAATGAATAATTCTTTAGAGAAGATGTAAATAGCAAACTTACGGAATGGTCGCCTTTAAAAGATTTCCATACATATACATTGCATACAATACGTCTTCTATCCCAAACATTATGCAGCAATGCGCAGCAATTAGAAGCTCTTCGAGAACTGTGGGAGGTTTTAAAAAAAAGTTTTCGAGTTTCCCAGGGAAATGGAACATTATTTTTTAGTTTTAAAATTTATTCTTAAAAAATATTCCGTAAGATTTCAAATTTAAAATTTGAAAAGATTCCAGAAAATTTTAAACAAAATGTAGGTTTTTGAAGATTTCGGAAAAAAATGTTGAAGTATTTTAAAGGATTTTGAAATAAAATTTTGAAGGGTTTTCAAAGGATTTTAAAAGTTTTTAAGATAATCAAATTCTTTTCTTGATATTCCTCGAAAAATTATTTTTTATTTGGAAAAAATAATTTACAGGGAATATTTAAAAATATTTATAATATTAGCTTAAAATCGCTTCAAATAATATAATTTAGATAACTTATAAATTGATTGATTCATTATTCAATTTACAGCTTCGAAAACGATAAGTTGGATTTATATTTTTTTATGTAAATCTGAATCATTGAACTGTACATTTTATAAAATTTAAGCAAATGTTTTTTTCCATTAAAAGTGCATAAATAAATTTTCAAATTTTATTGCAAAACGAACTACAAAATTTGGATGAAATTCTATTATATTACAAGATTTTAAAAAATATAGGACTTTTCAAAGTTTAGAAGGAACTTAAAATTATTCCATAAATTTTCAGAAACCTTTCCAGTTGTAGAATATTTTTAATCTCTTGAAAACTTCAAAATTCTTAATTATATTTGAAACTAACTGAAATTTTTCTTGAAATTTTAAAAAATCTTTCAAAATCAATGACATTGCCTTATGATCTTCCATTTTTTTCGACATTCTTAGAAACCTTTTGAAATCTGTTGAAATTTTCTTTAAAAATTAATTTTAGAATTAAAAAACTTATTTCAAATTTTCCCAGGAATCTTAATCTGTTAAAACAATTTGTTTTTCCTTAAATTCGCTAAAATTCTGCAAAATTAAAAAAAATTGTCCTATCATTTTCCAGGTTCTTTTTCGAAATAATTTAAAATGTTCAAAAGACAAAACTTAAAGTTAGCTTTTCAAGGTAAAACCGAAATAATTAAAAATTTTTCCACAAATGTTATGTTCAGTAGCAGTAATTTTTTGGTTGCCGCTGCCAGTGAGGTAGCAAAATATTAAAAAGAGAATTATTTTCCAATTTTAATAGGTCATTTACAATAAAATGTTTCTCTTTTATTAATACTGCTTCGGAACGTTTGAAAAAAATAACTTTCATTTTTCAAGTTACTTTCAGTCCACAATATTATAATTCTAAATCTTTCGATTTTAAATTATGAATATTTTAAATCAAAATAATTTAGATTTAAAATTTGACGCTGTTAGAAATTAAACTTATTACACTAAATTTTATTACACTATTTGAAAAAATTGTAAAATATCATGGACTATAAAAACATTTTGAACTATTATGTTTTTTGAATAAAAAAATTGATTTGATTTCATTTAATTTCCACTGATTTGAAAAGAACGTGTTCAATTAAAAAAATACATCTTGAAACTAGTATAATTAAAAAAGTTGATATTGTTAAACTTAGAAACTTATCAATTTAAAAATTTTCAAGATGTATGTATTAGCAACGTTTAGTTTTTGTACCATTTTGAAGGAGTTTCAGTATTCAATATTTTTATTTTAAATTATTCAGATTCCAAATTTTGTGCTTTGAGAAATTACTCTCATTACAACCAATTTGATTACACTAATTTCAAAAAAGAATTTTAATATCAAAGACTACAAAAACATTTTTAATTTTCAAATTAGTTTTCAAACAAAAAATTGGATTTTATTTAATTCTGACTGTTTTAAAATGTTGGCATTTAATTTCAAACATTAAAAATTTGAAACAAGCTTTATTTAAAAATGTGATACTGTTTGATGTGAAAACTTGCCAAATTCCAACATTTAAGGAATATTTTGTCTAAAACTTTCATTTTTCTACAATATTTCAATTTTGAATCTTTCAATTTTAAATTAGTCAGACTCAAAATTTTTAGCATTATAAATTACGCTGATCAGCCTTTTGCTTTTTCAGAAAATTATAAATGAATAATAAATGTATTATCGTCTTGGGATCTGAAACCCCTTCTATGGAATATATCTACATATAGCAATTACTCTTACTCATATCAAAAAAGTACCTTTTTTCATTATCAGATTTTCAATACAAAAACCTATTAAAAAAGATTCATTATGAAATAATTTTATCTTATATTTAAAAGTGACATTCAATAGTTGAGCTAAATCAAACGATTTTTTTAACTTGCTTGAAAATTGGCCAAATGCTTTAATTTGATACGTATATTATCCTCAGTACTTGCCACATTAGTGATTTTTCATTGATAAAAGATCACAATTACTGTGAACCTATAAAACTTCTACAAAAAATAAGCACAAGCCAAAGATTAGGGGAATAATTACAAATTGTGAATTTAATAATTTTTCCATTGCTCTTCATTATTTTGAAAATATCTTCATATAAAATTAAACAGCACCTTGTACTTATTTTTCGTAACGAGTTAATTTTATAAAATAACAATTACGGTTAATTACGTAGATATTCTGTACTAATTTTTAAATTAATAAATTTTTTCTGTGTAATTTAGATAATCTAACCGCTGATTATAATTTTAAAAACGTATGTACTACATGCAAAAATGAAACATGTTTTGTTATTGAAAATTAACGTCAAAGCTATTTAAGTTTGCACTTTAAAATCTAGAGGAAAAGGCGCCAAAATTTGACTGTGAGTAACAGTTGAAGAGTAAAAAACAAATATTCAAGAAGTAGAAACAAGCAAGATAAGTTAATTTAATTGTATTAGATATTGTATAAAGTTCAAGATAAATTATAAAACATACTCCTAAGATAGAATTGTAAGATTCATTAAGATGATCAAGATCAGTGATTTTATTCAAACAGTTATCTAGTTTTTAATAAAATCCATTTCTGCAAAGACGCTTTTTTATAGGATGATTCTCTTGATGTAAAACTTCAAACTCATCCCAAAGAAAAAAGTAAGAAATATTATCATCAGTATTATCATATAAGTGGTCGTTAACAACATTATTGTAGTTTAATCTGACACTATCGTGGTATTCTTTACGTCTAATATGTAGAGGTCTTTTTGTTTGTCCAATATAACATTTGCCACAATTACAGCCGGAACGGTAAACAACGTTAGTTTTTTCTAAAATTGCTAATTGGCCTAATTTTATCATTGTATCAAGTTTAGAATTAATACTAAAAGTGGTGTTAAATTTATAGGTTTTTAAATTTTTTTTATATTTACCGAAATTTCACCATAGTATGGAATAGTGATATTGCTTTTTGGATCAAATTCTTTTTTCATAGTGTTATTATAGTTATTAATTCTGTTTTTGCTATGAAATTCTCTTAATCTCTCATCAATTTGTTTATTGATGATATTTAGAGGAAAGTTATTCAAGAAAAGAAGATGTTTTACAATTTGTAAGTTATCATTATGGAATTTATTATCAGAAAGTAAAATAGCTGAATCAACTAAGTTCTTTATAATAGCTATTTTTTGTTGAAATGGATGTTTTGATAAAAAATGGAGCGAAGGACCAGAGTATGTTGATTTGCGAAACCAATTAGTAGGGATGGTACCATTATTATTTTTAAAGATGCTAATATTAAGAATGTTAATAGTATTATTGTTTTCTATTTCATGTGCAAATTGTAATCTTTTATGAATCGAGTTAAAAGTTTTTATAGTAATTTCAATGTTGTCTTCAGGAATGATTAGGAATGTATCATCTACATAACGAAAATAGGAGAGGATTTGAAAGTCTAGTTTATTAAAAATCTCAGATTCTAAATCTTGCATTACCATGTCAGCTGAATTATTTGAAATAGGAGAACCCATGGGAGTTCCAAAAGTTTGTCTATAATAAATATTATTAAATTGAAAATAGGTATTATCGATTAGGAATTTGATCCCTTCTTTGGATTTATCTGAAGGTAAGTTAGTAACTTCCTTAATATAAGACCATCTTTTTTCAATACTATCAAGAACCAATTCTACAGGAACGTTAGTAAAGAGAGAAATTACATTAAGAGAAATCCTAATGTAATCAGGAGGAATAATGATTTTATCTAATTTTTGTTTCAAATTAAGAGCATTTTTTATAAAAAATTTTGGTTTGGGTAGAGCAGAGTTTAAAATATTATTAAAGACGTTAGCCATAGTATATGTTGGAGAATTTATAGTGCTAACAACAGGTCTCAAAGGAATTTCGTTTTTATGAATTTTAGGAATTCCATAAATTCTAGCCAGATTAGTATTTTCTGTAATAAGATCTTGTCTCTCTATGTTAGAACCTAAATAACCTTCAAGTCTCCATTTGTTCATTTTATTGAAAATTTTTTTTTTTCTAAATTTTGAGGGGTTTTCATCTATTTTTTTATAAGTTGTTTTATCTTTTAACATCAATTCCATTTTGTCATAATAATCTTCTTTATTGAAAATAACAGTGAAGTTACCTTTATTAGCACGTGTTATAAAAAGATTTTTATGACTTGAGAAAGGTTTTTGTTTCAGCAATATTTTTAGAAATAATTCTGAGTCAGAAATTAAGCTAGGTTTTTTTAAAATCAATATTTCAAATAGGGACAATAGTGCCGGAAGAGTCAAATCTTTTTTTAATTTTACAAGTCATAAATAATTTTTGGGACAGAAGTACTAGACGACGTTTCACTTTTTTTATGCAAGGCATTTTCACAAAAGAAGTATCGGAATCATTTGGAAGCCAAAAATATTAAAAAAGTCTCATTTAATTTTTTCTGAATCATCAATTTTACCCTAGAAAGTTTTTTTAACGAATTGAAGTGGGGCTTTTTTTGGAACTTTGTTCTTAAGAAATTCCTCGTAAAACAAGACATATTTTAAACTTTTCCGGATCATTATCCCTATTTCAGCAGTACTTTTTTTGGAACGCAGATACTACCAACACTCTATTTTATTTTATTTTGAATCAGTGAACTGATTTTTGACCAGGCATTTTAAAATCAAAGAGCAAAGCATTGACAACTGTAATTTTGTGATTGTGAATTCTCTTTTGTTAAAGCTCCTTCGGCTTTCACGAACGCATTCTCATTACGTATTTCGTGCTTCGTACACGATTTTATCGAGAATGCGAACTGTTTTACATTATTTTCAATTCTATTATATCAAATGTATATTATATTCATTTCTATACCTCGGTCTGGGGCTGCTAATTCAGATATTACAAAATGAAATACAAATTTTATTTTTCATCATTACTGTAATATTGGCAAATTGTTATCAAACATTTTATTGCAACTTATGTCGTTTTTTCATAAATGAAATTTGTTTATTTTCAATGTTATTTTTTACGATTTGAGAAAAACACGCATGCTAGCGTAAGGTGGTTCTAAGAAAATTTGTAGATTTAATTTAGGCGAAAAATGTAGTTGAATAAAATGATATTGTAGCTTGTGTCCTTCTTATAAAAAGTGGATTTTTTTATTCCTAATGTATTTTCATAACAAGAGTTTATCACAAATTTGTGGATATTTTTTGGTTGAACAACTTTCTTTATTTAATTTTTTTTCGTCTCTTTTGTTATTCTTCCAAAAATTAAATTTTTTTAAATCTTATTATTTAAGATTGAAAGAAAATCTACTCGTCCTATCTGCAAATTAGTCATGATAAATTAGTACGTCCTTTTTGGGTGAAGAACTTTCGTCTATTGATTTTTTTGTACCTTGTGTGGCTTTTCAAAAATTTTAACTTCTCTTGTTTTCAATGTTATTTTTTACGATCAAAACAAAAACTGCGCACCCTATCAAAAAATTATTGATGACAAATTCAGATGAATTTCTAATCTTTTCTGGAAGAGCAACTTCTGCCTGTTTATTTTTTTCGAACTTGTGTCATTTGTAAAAAAATTCTATTTTTCTCATTTTTAATGTTGTTTCTTATGAATGAAACCAAAAACCACGCATCCTATCAAACATATATCCAGAACAAATCAATAGCTCCATCTAAGGTGAACAACTTTCGTCTCATTTTTTTCGTAGCTTATGTCTTTTCTTCAAGAATTGAATTCTTTTATTTATAATGTTTTTTCACGAATAAAACATGAGCTACGTGTCCTATAATAAAGTGATTAATAAAAAATTTGGAGAGCTTTTCTGGGTGTGCTCCAACTTTTTTGAATCAGCATTAGAATGTAAAAAAGCCAGAAAAATCAAACTAATCGAATACTTTTGTCTTCAAAATGATTTACGTCTTGCAGAAATTGAGAAACGTGGATCTTTATCACAGTACTTATTTAAAAAAAAATTTTGGTGATGCACAACTAATATTGAACTGTTTTGGTATTTTAGTTTTATTCGAGCAAAACCTTTTTACGAAAAAAGCACTAAAAATTCTTCCTCAATTTTTTAAAAATATGCATAAGTCCTAAATAATTTTTTGAACAAAAGGACTGCAAAGGTTTTATATTACCGTATTAAAAGATTTTACAACAGCTTGTGGTATTAATGTCTCAAAAAATTATTCCTGAAATGTTCGAATATTTTTTTCTTTTAATTTGTACTAGACCTAAATAATTCTTGGGACGAAGGTATGAGAACAGTTCCCTTTTGTTTCTGTCAAAATATGTGGAAGGGTTGATAGGAGTTGTGTTCCAAAAAAATGAGTTACACTTGTCCGGTACTTATGCGCTAAAAAAATTCTAGTGAACAACTTTTTTGAAACATGAGTTCTCTTCAGGCAGAAGTTTTTTAGGGAAAAAGTACTGGAAAAGTTTTAATGAATTCTTTATAAGTTTTGATATTTCCTGAATTTTTTGGGGGAAAAAAGTACTAAATAAGTTCCATTTTACTGTAATGAAAAGTTTTAATATAGATTGTAATATTATTGTCCTAAAAAGGTGCTGCTGAAATAAAACTAGAGTACCGGAATTTTTTTAGGGTATAATTACTGAAAAAGTCTCAGTTATTTTTATGTTATTGTTTTAATCCAGGTCTTTCTTATCAAAGAAGAAGCGGAAAAGTTTCACTTATCTTCATTTGAAGTTTTTACAAGTCCTAAATAATTTTTGGAACAAAAGCAATAGAAATGTTTCATTTAATTTTTTTAGAATTTGTGCAAGTGTAAGCCAAGGACATATTAAAAATTTTGTTTCTACTTGAGTTCTACTCCCTTATTATTTTTTTGGGCAGTATTTTCCCAGGATATGAATATCACGAGCATCTGTGAAAATTATTTTAAAAAATGAAGTAGAACTCATTCTGGTTCTCTTCGGGTAGATATTTTTTAGGAAAGTAGTACCGGAAAAGTGTGACTCAACTTTTTTCCAAATTTTTACAAGATTCATTTCGCAAGAAAGTATTTTGTTTTAAGCCAGGACTTTTTAAGGACAAAATAGCAAAAAATTCCCACTTAACATTTTTTTTCTAGACTTTACGTCTCAGATAACTTTTGTGACAAAAGTTCCAGAAATGTGTTATTCTATTTTTTTCAAAATTTGTACAAGTGCAACTTGTGCCCTGGAAAATTCCTGGTAAACCTTAACACATTTATAACCTATTTTTACCTTCAGTCCTATTTTAGCAGTAGCTTTTTTGATAAATAAATATCACAAGCATTTAGAAAAATGTATAAAAAAGTAAAATGGAACGCATCTATTTATTTCGTACTAGATTCTATTCATTCATTTTTTCTTGAAAAAGGTTTGCCGAAAAATTAAGTGGGACTTTTCCATAGTCTTGCCCTAAAAAAGTCTTGGTAAAACGGGAAATATTTTTCACTTTTTGGTACTTTTGTCTTATTTTAGTAGTACTTTCTTGGGGGTGAATGTATTGGAAAAGGGTAGTAGGGAAGTGAAACAAAGGAAAGTAGAAAAGTAAAAACTGCTTGGAATGAGGGGACGTTAAGGGAGCAGTGAAGAAAGTGATGAGAGGTAGCAGGAGAGGAGGGAGAGGGAGAAAAGTAAGGTAAGAAAAATGATGGGAAGCTTGGGAATGGGTGAAAAGTAGAAGAATGCAAGGGTATTGAAGGGTAATTAAGAGGTGGGATATTGGGTGAAGAAGGGCAATGTACAAGAAGAAAGAAGGTAAATAGGGAGGGGAAAGAATAAGAGTGTGGGTGAGTGGGAGAAGAGAAGAAGAAGAAGAAATGTAAATGGTGAGAAACTAATGAAAGAAGGGGTGCAAAGGGATCTATGAGGAGCGAGGTGAGATGTAGTATGGACCTGAAGTATAAGATGGAGCTGAACACCCTTAACGTCAAAATCAGGAGTGTAAGGCGGATAGTGGGGACGGAAGTTTGGGAAGGTAGGGGAGGAGTGAGAAGTAGAGAAGTGATGTGTGCAGGGTGAAGTAAGAGGAGTGTAGAGAGGGTAAGTAGAGGTCAGCAAATTAAGGGAAGAGAGGATAAATGGGGATATTATGGTATACAGGAAGTACGTATGTGTAGGCCAGATTTGAACGTTTTAATTAGCGTCTTAATGGGCTAAGAAACCCTTTTCTTAGGCGCCCCGCCACCACTTTGAATAATTTTTATATGTTTTCGATTGTCCAAATAAAAAAAATTTTTGATTGTAAAAGCAATAAATAATGCGTATTATTTCATGAAATATGCGTATCTCATCTTAGCATTTTCATTTCGAATTTAGTTTTGAGAGGAAATCGACATGGAAAGCGATCAAGATTTTTCAATCATCCAATCGCTTGGGAATGCGCTTGTCTCTCTTATTCTTGTCGCCGTAGCTTCCGTCTTGAGTCACATTTATTTAGATTTTCCATTCAGAAGGCAATGTATACGACAGACTTTTCCCCATTGAAGAATTGTCGAGTTGTTGAGAGATCTCTTTTCTACCTGACAACACCTGCTAGTATCTTTTGCATTTCGACAGCTGCCAACGGATATAACGAGGATAACAGGAAGTCAACGACTGGGGATGTCACAGGCAGACCCCATTATACCAAAATATCTGCAAAAAAGATATGTATGTAGAACTACAAAAAATCGATCTTAGCAGTCAGATAAAGATTTTAATCATTGCAGTAAAATATGTCGGACTTGAATGGTCTCTATCGGAATATTCACTTGTCCACGTAATTGCATTCTGAAAAACTCTCAAGAATTCCGAAGAATGCAATGATAACACCAATTGTCTTTAAAATTTACTTCCAGCGATATTTTTTTCGAACTGAATAAATGATTGTTATTATGTTAATTATATCATTTTAACATGCTTTTCAAAAACTTTTTCAGCAACTAAGATACAGAACAAAATCTTTTTTTTACAATCCCCGCATTAATCCTACAAATTATTCAACTGAAATTTCCAGGACATTTCAGGCACTGATGAATATCATGCGAAATTAAACAATGAATAAAAAATTAGTGGAACTAGGCACCGCGCGCCGACAAAAGAGGGTTTTGTAGTACATGAAGACGTTAATTAGGTATATAAAATCTTCTCCCCTACTTCACCTCCTTCCTCCCACTTCGCTTCATGTCCAACGATTCCCCACTTTCACACCATACGCTTATCACTCACCGCACTTCTCTCTCATCTACTTTTCCTACTACCCCCTTCCATTTTCCTACTACCCCCTCCACTTTCCTACTTCCAACCCATTTATCTACTCATCCGGACTATCCTAGTAACCCTCCCCCTACTTTCCTCCCTCTGTCCCATCATTTTTTTATTCCCCCTCCCCTCCTTTCCCCTCACTTCACACACTTTCCCTCTCCCGATTTTTGTTACTTCCCCTACTTCTCCCAGATTCCCCATCACTCTTGCTGCTTCTCTCTAATTTGTCTATTTTCTTTTTCTTTCCCCCTTCCTTAATCCCATCACTACAATTCTTAACCTCTCTTCATTTACCCTCTATCACCCGACTTGCCCACCACTTATTTCCCTACTTCTCTTCCCCACACTTCCCTTCCCCTTATTTTCTCTCACTTTCCACCTCATCCTCTCCCATAATTTCCGTTCGCAAAGGTTATAAACTTCGTCTTCCTAACTCAACAAAATAACTGGCATTTACTATAAATTTTATTGTTTTCCGAGTGGAAAAAATTCCATTGAGATTCTCCATAAAGGTTCCCCTGGAGTGCTGGGTATAAAAAAATCTGTACTGCTGGAAAAGGACTAAAGTATCACAAAAGTCACATCTATTTTTGTTCTGTACTGGGCAGAAATTTTGTTGGACAAAGATACCAAGAAAGTTTAACTTATTTTAAGCAGTATTTCTCGAAATTTCAAGAAGGGAAATAAAAAATAGCATTGAAATTAGCTTTTCAAATCAATTATGAGCTCTAGATTTAAAAAACATTTGTCGAAATTTAAGTAATGATATTTTTTCGGCCAACGAAGACGTACCATGCGCCCATCATTGAATCTACTTTCATTACTACTACATCCTGATATTTTAAGAATGTAATTTCAAAAGAAATATAAAAAGTCGTTAATAATTCTTGTTACAAAAGTTCTAGAACAATTTCATTTTGTTTGTCTTTAAAATTTTCACCAGTACTAATGGGTTTCATGTTTTAAGAAAAGTTAAATTAGAATCTTACGGAAAAAATTCTACAAAAATCTTGATGAAACGAGACAAATTTCAATCTTTTTTTTTCACCTGAGTTCTATTCCAGCAAAAAGTTTCGCAAAATAAATATCATTACCATTTTTTCCAGCCTGATGAATAGCCTTTCCTCATGAACTCAAAAACCACCTAGCTATCAAAAGAAAGCGTCTCAACCTGACTTTATTGCAATAGTCTCCACACCAAATCATCCGGCATTTGAAAACATGTGTTCAGGATTAACACTTATCTATAAGAATTGAACATCGAAATGCCCACAATTGCGCCCAGAAGATTTCAAAATTTTCCCTATTGGGAATTTGCAGGTCTCACTGCAATCACTGGCCAGAAGAAACTGGCCAGATTTCAATTTATCCGACTGTATACAGAGCTGCGTTCGCAGAAATATCAAACAGACTCCCAAATCATATTCCTATTCATACTGATGGATTCAACGCAATCATTGAATGTGGATGCTTTATAGTTACACATTACAACCAATTCCAGTACAAATTATCGAATTGCTTCCGCATATTCACATGCGATACCTACGCTACTTTGCAAGCTATGAAATATATAGGAATTTCAAATGAACCCTTCTTAGCAAGTCTCATGAATACACTGTCGAAAATTGAGTACATCAACAACACCAACAAATTCGATCACATATTGCAAGAAATTCAATAAACATACTGGACCTGAGAAATCGAGGAAAGGAAATCATCTTGATCTGGACACCGCCTTATCTGGTAATCAAAGGAAACCATACAGCAGACGTTCTAGCAAAATGAGGATGTCTAATCTCTGTGCCTAATGTGTCGATTCCTGTAAATCACAAAGTGAAAAACCTCTGGAATGATTACTGGAAATCCTTCAACAATACCATACTGCAGCTGGTCGAAAATGGTTATTTCTAAAAAAATGAAATCATCTTAGAAAACCGTAAAGGCCAAGTGACGCCGACTAGGATGAGGATCGGACACTCTAACTCAACTCATTCCCACTTTATCACAAAAACTAAGCCAGAACAATGTGATCTCTGTGAAGTTCATGTCTCCATTTATGATATATTGGTTGAATACATCAAATAGAATGATAAACGGATTCATGACAAAATCGAGACTTGCTTCAAGAAAATGCTATTCGACCCAAATACATTCAATAATTCACTCAATTATCTTCAAGTCATCCATTTTCGGCATCTCATCTAGCGGAAGCTTCATGCCGTGTCAAAGTGTTATGTTCTTTTTGTTTTTTATGTGAAAATCCTGACATATATCATTATCGACCTGTTAACGGTATTAGTATTACTCGCAATCTACGTCTGAATTATTATAAGTATTATTCAGTAAATAATAAACAGAAACCATTTGAAACCATGCAGATATACTTCATCCAGGTATACTTCATCCGACTTCCTCTCTTAGCAAAAAAATATATTGTTTCTCAGAGAAAATGAGGCGACGCGTACTTTTCAGATTTCAGAACCAAAAATTTTCTGCGAAGTTATGAGTATTTTAATTTCGACGTTTAAAAAAAAACGCCAACTCTTTCTTTAAACCTTTAGAACTTTTGACCTACTAATAGAGACATTTCATTTTTTTGTGTGTCTTTACATATATAGAAATCTTGAAGGGATGGTGCCGGATTATGTGACACGCTTGCAGTCACATTTTCTTAATGAGAAAAACAATCTGTTAATTTCAACGAAATATATGTATATCGAAAAAACTTTATTCATACTGAATTAACTGAAATTTTCTCTTCATCATTAGACAAAAATCTGTTAATGATATGCAACGTTCTCAAATCATATTAGATTTTCGTCGAAATCTGAAAAAAGTGTATCCTGTCACTTTTGTGGAAAATCAATCGAGTCTTCTCTCGAATGAAAAGGTAATTAGTGCGTGCTATGTGCGCACAAGTTTAAATACTTATAAAGAAACAGAGTTTTTTGCGAAAATTCATATTTAAACATTTTCACCGCGTGCTTTATAAACTTATTAATGTTTGCAGTTTCTACATTGTTAACAAAAAATTACAGCTGATCAAACAAGCTCAATAATCTACGAGTAAATCTGTACGATTTTGAGCGTTTTATGGAGAAAAACGGAATAAACTTAGTTTAATGATTAGGCAGAGTGATGAAATACAAACATCTCAAAAAAGTGTCTTCTCTCCTCTATAAATAATCTATACGTAATGGATTGAAGAATATTCATTAGTTACGCTGAAATTACGAAACTTTACACGCATCAGATTTCTTCCCCTGAAAAGTATGAGGGTTGTTGGTGCTTCGGTCGTCGCATTAGCGATTTTTGTGAATTCTATTGGTAGGTATATAATATTATATACAATTGCATATGAATGCGAAAGAAGAGTACTTATCAAGAAGTATGAAGTGTTTTATGTAACATTAAAGGAAAGAAGAAGTTAATGTTTGGAGGGGGGGGGATCAAAATTACCGTCAAAGGGGTAATTTCGGGCGTGTGAGATGAATTCGGATATTTGTTATTGGTGGTTTAAATTACTTAAGGAGGTTTCAACCAGAATTTAGAACCAGTTGAGGCTTTATTTTAAGGCTTCGACTGGTTCTATATTGAAACAAAGCCTTCAAATAAAGCCTTAACTGGTTATAGATTCTAGTCAAAACCTCCTTAAGTTTAAACCCCCTTTTTCAAGTATTCTTCTTGTTTACCCAATTTTTAAAAATGTCCTCTTTTTTCTTCTTTCCTCCTCCTTTCGCATAGATGCGAAATCATGTGTTTTGTTGGAAATTTATCTTCCTAGTATTCAAAGATGTGAGCAACTTATGTCAATGATTTCTTTCGATTAAACAAATATTACTGGAGTTGAAGCATTTACAAAATTCCAAAAAACAAACGAAAATGAACATTTTAAGCCAAACAACGCACATTATGAAAACATTTTAAGATAAAAAACAGTTGCTTTTTGAACATCCTACAATATTTTTATGAGACTCTTAACTTATTTTCTTGAAAAATCGAAAATTCACATCTTTATCCACAAAAAAATTGATAGACTTCCAATCAGCAATAAGCTACATATTTTTTATTAATTATTTCTTGATAAGATGAATAATTTCTGTTTCAATAGTGAAAAATGACATTACCAATAAAAATTGTGGAAAAACGACGGAAGATACGCAAAAAGATGGATAGACAAAAGATGTTTAAGCGAAAAAGATCTACAAATTTGTTATGAACTTTTGTTATAAAAATATATTTTAATTAAAAAAATTAGCCTTTTGCAAAAATGATAAACGCTACAATAACATTTTATCCATCTAAATTTCTTGCCTAAAATACATTTACAAATTTTCTTAGAACCACTCTACGCTAGGATGCATATTTTTGGTATAAATTAGAATTAAATTCATTTTTGTCTGCGGGTCAACCCGCAAACCAGAACCGACTTGCGCGGTTCGGGTTTTTTCACACACATCCACTAATAAAAAAATAATTTGAATGGCTTAATATGTTAGAACACTATCCTGACTCAGAAAGTTTTTTGTATTCTTGCTTGGAATAAATGACTAATGATGCAACTAATTTTAGTGTTTATTTACTAAAATTTTACACTGATTTTGTTCAGTTTAAAAATAGATATGCCATCGTTGATACAGGTTCAAAACAAATTATTGTTTATTTTGAATGAAGTCTTTATTTATTTTAAATAAAAATGTATCTGAACTAAGATGAATGCATTCAAATAAATACATTGTTCATAATTCTTGAATTATTTCACTTTTTACGTGGATATGGATAGAACACGGTAATTATCTTTCAGGACGTGTACAATGGGCTTTAAAATTTTGACATTTTTGTTTTGTTTCAGAAAGGTGGTTGAATAATCACCGAAACGTCACATAACTTTCGAACATATTTTTCGTTTCCACATTAGAAATGAAAGAATTAAGAGAGATGACAATGCAAGAAGAGAGGGGATTTGGCGGTTTCATTGTATTTTCTTTCTTATTTATGTTTTGGAATTATTCATAATGGAAAAGGAATTTAATCAGATGAATTCAAAAGTCCACACAAACAAACATTTATAACCCACAATAACATTGCAGTCTTGTACATACTAATTCAATATTTTTGTTCACACTAGTCACATTATTTGATCTTTACCTTATGGTATAGCACGTGCTATGATTATTATTTTTTACACATTTACTGATAAGATGATTATTGCGCCCTCTCTACATCCACGTAAAAAGTAAAATAATTTAAGAATTACGAAAGATGTTCCATTTAAGTAAATTTTGATTTATAATAAACCAAGATTTGTTTGACTCTGTATCAAAGAGGTAATACTTATATTCCAATTATATTCAATTTGTCTAAAATTTGAGTCAAAATACTGTAGTTGATCGATCCATTAATCACTTGAGCAAAGCAACAAAAGTTATGGCTGGAAATCCGAAAGGAGCCAATAAATCAGCGTTTAGAAGCAGCATAATGTTCATATTTAGAAATTATTATTATTTTGTTACTATGAAAAACAAATTTCTGAGATTACTGAATCGCCAATAAAGAAAATGCTATTGATTCTGGAAAAACCTTCGTCAAATCTTCGTTTAGAAGTAGATGATATTGATTCAAACGAATGTTGAACTCATGAAAGTTAACAGTCACCATTCGAATTATTTACTCTACTAATCTCGCTACTAATTTAATTATCATATTTTTGGTGATTATTATAAGGTTTTAATTCAGTGTTCAAACAAATGTTGTACTGCATTTCATTGGAACACAATGTAAATACTGATGTATCAAAAGTACAGCAGCTCATTTCAATCACCAATTTATTATCAAAATGATCCAATTTCGAAAATCGAAAAAAAGCGTATGAGCCCAGCTTCACGATCCTGAACATTTATAGTTGCTTTTTTCGTTTTTCAAAGATCTCACCAAACACCTTTAGGTAACACGATTTTCAAAAGAGCTATCTCATCGAACTCAAAAATCTCAAATCATAATCGGGACAAAATATAATTTCAGTAGAAATAGTTGATAGCCAGCAAACAGACGGAAAGAGAAAAACTAATTCACAAAAGTAACAGTGTGAACTTCTCAATGTTTCAAATGTAATGTTTCAGGCCATTCAATTTTTGAAGAGAAAATTCGCCTTTTGGCTTGAAGGTTCAACAATTTCATGACATTTTTTAAATAACCCATCCAAGATGTAACTATTTTTTGAAATCTGGTACATAATATAAACATCCGACAAAATTGCCTGGCAGCGCCTGAAATGAATATCCCGGTGAACTATTTATATTATTTTGAAATTTTCTGGAATCCTACGGAATTGTTTGAAACCCCTCAACAATCCCTATGAGATCCCTTGAAATGTTTGATCCCATACGAAAAGGCTCATAATCAATTGATATTCTATGAATTCCAATACAGTAATTGATATTTTATGAATTTCTATGGAATATTATGAAATTTCTTCCAAATCGCTTTCAATTCGTAGAAATACTTTGAAATTCTATTTTTGTGGCAGTTCGATTGTTTTTTACGTCAAATTGAATATCCTACATGAGGCTCTATTCTCAAATTCAGTTTCATTACAG
The DNA here is from genome assembly GCA_932178445.1 of Andricus quercusramuli. NCBI lineage: Eukaryota > Metazoa > Arthropoda > Insecta > Hymenoptera > Cynipidae > Andricus > Andricus quercusramuli. Next base: position 1,695,426 of record CAKNXH010000033.1, on the reverse strand, counting down.
TGACCAGCATGATTGATTTTATCAAAGGAAAGTCAGCGACTTGATTTTTTCAGATTAAGTATTAATATTCTTTCTGATGAGATTTGATAATTCATTTGTGGCGAAATGAGAAAGGTCTGTTATTGGAAGAAGAATAATAATTTAGATAAGAATGTCGTCTCAGTTTTATGTATACAGATATGCTGGTTTTTAAGCAAACGTTTTCCTTGTCTATGAGATATGGATCAAGTTCTTCGCTAACGCGTTGATGAACATTCCTCTAAATGGAAAAAATTAGAATCGATTATACTCTGATCTCCTTCTTGGCGGTTATCCTTAATTCAATTGGTAAATATAATGATATAATATCTACAATTTTCATTGCATAAAAAATATAAATATACAAAAAAGGTTGAAAATTATGAAATAACGTAATGAATCGTAGCGACAAACAGGGTGATTTCGAATATGTGGGGTAAATGCGGACATTTCTAAATTGATGTTTTAAATTACTCAAGGGCGTTTTAACCAGAACCTAGAACCAGCTAAAGCTTTAATTGGTTCTAAATTTCGGTTAAAACCCCCTTGAGTAGATTAAGATACCAAATTTGAAATTTCTGAATTTGCCCCATGTGTCCAAAATTATCTCATTTGACGGTATATTAGTATTCCAATGTAAATTCAAGTTCTAAACAAATTTATTAATTATTGTGGTGAGCCGCCTGCAATATTAATGTTTGATTTTAGATGGATGAGATGCTTATCTTTACTTAAGGTAAGATTGTTTGTCAAACAGTGTCAATTTTAGTATTGAAATTCAATATCGGTTTATACATTGTATGTTTTTCAGTAGTTTTTGTATCCTTCAAAATCTATTGAGAGACCTTGAAATTTTTTTATGTTTTCAAACACTGAAGATCGTTTAAAGTCCCTCAATTCTGGTGAAGAAATTATTGGAAGTTACATTAAAATATTGTGAAATCCCTTGAAATCCCATTATATTACATAAAATTTGATTATATTCCTGAAAATCTCTTGAGCTTTTCGAATCTTTCTCAGTATGTTTGCTTAGCCATATTCGATGAACTTACAAAATGTGCGCCCACTTTGCGGGTAGCAGTAATTTAAAAAATTGTTAAAAAGCTGCTCTTATTGATATTTTTTACATAATGATGGAAAAAATACTAATCGAATTATACCGATATGAAGTCTTCATATCATTATAACGATATTTTTTAGTGAAATTACTGAACTTTCACGTTGTACACTATAAGGCTGAGCTTTTAAATATGTTTACTAATAGTCTCGTCTTATTATCGAATATCACTTTTTTGACGGAAACTTCCGTTGTTCTCGAGCTATATAGCCACTAAACTATCAGGCTACACAAATTTGTCAATTCTGTTTTCCACCCCCATGTGTCCTAAAATGTCACATAGGAACTATCACCTCTTTACCGGTCGTTTAAAGTCAGGCGCAGAGCTTAACGACAGCAGTAATCATTTTTTTAATAAGTTATATTTTCTCTTAGTAAACGAACAAAGTATGTTATGTATGTCCAGCATGACTCCTTTAGGGCATTATGATTCTGTTAAGCGTTGAAACTATCGAGCAAACCACTAAATAGCATGTTTTACGGGTTTAATATACATGATAATGAAGATGGTCATCAACTGACCCATCTTTGTACATAGATGACCTGAAGTTTTCAAAACATTAAATGTTGTAAATGCGAATATATCGAGTACTGACTAGATGAATGCAAAACAGTTTTTTTAATCAGAGCGGGATAAGGGACCACTGAGCTATAAAACAAGAACGAGAATTACATCTACATAGGTAATGGCTGAGGGCAATTCATATAAGCTTCTGGGTATTTTTAAATATAAGAGTGTATTCAGCAAACGATAGTTGTAGAAAGTCTTGTAAATGCCTTCACCACAAGACTCAGATCGGTTCTAAATAGTTCTCTCAACTCGGCAAACAAGATGAGGACAATCCACACCAATGATATTCCTGTCCTCACGTGCACCTTTGGGTTCATCAAATGGTCGAACACAGACCTCGTAATTTTGAATTGAATCATCTGTGTTGGAATGAACAGGCAATGAATGTACCACAGTGACTCGCCAATTGAAAGGGTTCTTATGAGAAGACATAGATGGGGTAGGGGTGTTGTAGATGTCAAGCAACATTGTAAGTCATAAGTTGTACAGTTGCTACACTATTTTCACGGCAAACGAGATATTGCGCTTTACAACGCAACCTGTGAAGCAGATCTTGATTTCACGCCCTTGAATTTGTTGTGAGGTGAGAAACCATAGATGAATTAGAAACGCAATGGAGACAAAAAGCAATCCACGGCGAGCACCCCAAAAAGTTAGATCAGCATAAAGTGGATCGTAAGGCATTCAATATTTAGCTGAAATAATAATGTGGCGGGCATTATACATCAACTTGCCCTGAACATAGGCTTTTTGACCAAATGAATGCCTTCCCGAAGTTAAATTCCAGCACCAGCTTTAGAAAATGAAGATTAGATTTTATATCGGGACGCTACTATCCAGGCGGATCATCACATGCGAGCCAATCTGTCCCACATCGTGATGCGTGAGAAAAAAGGCGTGAGATTTTGCATTATCGACATTTTTGTATTCTCAAACGGAATTTTCAGGCAATCTTTACAACCAAGATCCGCGAGGAAAGGGAGCTAAGCCATGAAGTAAGGACAATACGGAGGGATGTGAGACAAGCATTTATTCACCCTATTATGACTTCAGCTACCAGCAATTTTCAGGCAAGATTCACTGAACAGCACGAACATCTAGGAGCCAGTAGGGTATTGAAAGGAGCTCAAAAAGCGGTTTTACTCAACTAAATGTTGTATAATGTCCAAAAAATCTATTCGAGTAATGAAAATTGTGTCGTCTACGTATTAGTAATAAGTTTCAACTGAAAATCTAATTTACTCAAAACTCAATTTTTCAAACCTTGCATGACAATATAAGCTACAGTGCCAGAGATTGGGGTAATAAATTTTGAAAAAAGACCAGTTAAACTGGTACATTAGTGAAAACCAAAGTAAAAGCAAGGGATACAAGAACACGATCATCTGGAACCTTCAGTATAGCAATGCTTTCTCTGAACGTGACTGAAATTTTTATGTAAGATTCAGGTTATATCAGTGTTACGAGATATTAAATCTTTGTCTGCAATAGTTTTAACTGAAAAACCTTCTTATATCTGATCATTCAGTAACTTGGAATTACTGATTTAATACTGATTTGATGAAAAACTACTGATCAATTTTTCTGCATATACAAGTAATAACTATAAATAAAATTTATTTCTCTGTTTCTTCTTGCAGAATTAAGTTCGCAGTTTGATTGTTATCCTAATGGTGAAAGTATTCCCGGTGTTCCTCGATGGAGATCTTCTTTTTCTACTTTTGAAAGACGTAATTCTCCTGCCACGTCTTCACCTCACGCTAGTTCTTCTACTGCTCCACACGGTAAAACGAATTCAGAAATACATGAATAATAGTGAGACAAATCAGAAATTTTATATCTTTGTCGCAATGTGGAAATTCGAGAAGGAACGGTTGTTCACGCCTCTAAACCCTGAAGTGTCAAATTTTATATCTGAATGAATGCAAAGATTACAATAGATTCAAAACAGGTGGTCAAATCAGTAACTTTCCAGAAACTGTTTTCAGGCTCAATCCTGAAGTGTCAAATGTTGTATCCAAAAATGGATCAAAGCGTTGCAGAATGGTGAAACTATTGATAACTACGTAATTACGACATGGGAAATGATAACAGATTCTATTCTTCCTACTTCGCGGTGTGGGTCGACTGACTTCAACACAAAAGGGCTCGCATATTCCAGTGTTTTCCTGAATATACTTCTGGGATGACTCATGATCATTTTGAGCCTCAAAAGAAAAAAATTGCTTGGGCCCTTTTTGAGTGAATCTTTTTTTTTTATTTTTTTGGAGAGGATAATCAACATATTTTATCGAAAATAAGTTGAACGTGCAATTACATTGGCTCAAGCCATTTAGTTTGGCATCCAAAAAGGGCTACAGGTGCTGAACATCATACGACAACTGAAACCCTTCAATATGTTTAAAAAATGGTGAAAGAAGCGGGAAAAAGTCTTTTTTTTTTTAAAATCAGCTTATTTCAATTCATCCTATGTCCCAAGCAGTGCTTGAAATTTCCTGCGAAATGAAGAAAAATTGAATGTTCTGTCGGTGAAATTTTGGAAGTTATGACCTTGAGAAGTCGATTTTAAGCGAATAATTTGAATGAAAAAAAAATATATATATATAGTTTTGGGGAAATAACTTTTTCCTATGCATATCTGCTAAAAATTGCCGAATATTTGATTGAAGAAGAATAAATTTTGAGTAGATCTAGGGAAAAAAACATTACAATAGCTCTTTTAGAACCAAAATTATGGCTTTTTGAATATGAACCTTTTTTATGCAATTTTGTTTAACATCATTTTTGAAAATGAAATTTCTTGTTTTTTAAAAGAACTCATTTCATCAGTGTTTTAGGTGAAAGTTGCCAGTAATTTATGTAAAAAAGTTATTTAAATTAAGTAATTAAGTAAATAATTTGAGTTATTTAAAAGACGAACAAATAACAAATAAAGATTTTCAACAAAATTTCATAGAAAGCGCAATTTTCAGGAGACCATAATTTCGATGTGATTAGAGCTGGAGCATGATTTTTTTTCATTTGCTGAAAATTAGGTCCTCCTTAACCTATCTGGTGACAACTTTCTCCTAAAATGCACAGGAAATAAGTTATTTTGGAAAACGATAAAGTTTATTTAAAAATTGATGTTGAACAAATTTCATCAAGAAGGGCCATATTCAGAAGGCCATAATTTTGGTTCTATTACAGCCAGAGCTTTGTTTTTTTTAGATCTACTTAAAATCAATTCCTTCTGAAATAACTCACCGGCAACTTTTACCTGAAACGCTAAGGAAATGACTTCTTTTGATAAACGAGAAATTTTATTTATAAGATTGATGTTAAAAAAAATGATATGAAAAAAGGGTCATTTTCAAGAGGCCATAATTTTGGTTCTCTTGGAGCGAGAGCAATGTTTTTTCCAGATCTACTCAAAATCAAGTCTTCTTCAATTATTTATTCTGCCATTTTTATGAAATAAGTTATTTCCCCAAAACTATATATTTTGTTTTCATTCAAATAATTCGCTTGAAATCGACTTCTTAGATCCATAACTCCCAAACTTTCAGAGATGGAACATTCGATTTTTTTTTCATTTTTTAGAAAATTTTTTATCACTTTAATTCCTGTTGAAGTGCTCAGGACATAGGATGAACTGGAATAAGGCAATTATCAAAAAACTGATTTTGCCCCACTTTTTTCACATTTTTTCAAAAATATTGAAGGACTTCAGTTCCCGTAAGATGTTCAGCGCCTGTAGCCCTTTTTTGGATGCTAAACTGATTGGTTCGAGATAATGAAATTCCACGTCTAACTTATTTTCATTAAAATATGCTGACTGACCTCTTCAAAAAAATCAGAACAAGAGTTTTCTCAAAAAGGGCTCAAGCAATTTTGTTCTTTTTGGGCTCAAAAGGATCTTGGGGCGTCGCAGAAGTATACTCAGAAGAAAGCATGCAGTGACTCATGTTGATGTCAATTTCTCATTCATTTTCAAACCATTTAATCCACTTTTGATTGGAAATTTTACATCTTGGGATTTTGTACATTTTCGATTTCCATGAGAATTTAATTTTAAAAAAATTTTAATTTAACAATATTTGAAATGCTATTGAACTCGTTCGAACTTCATTTAACCTGCACCAAATGAGAATCGTGTAACATAAGTCGGATGGAAGAATGGAGAATTTTTTATTAATTCCAAAATTCGGAAAAATTTTCTGAAATCCGCATTCTGTCAAGCATAATAACCTGGTGATCTTCAGCTGGATCCTTATTGCATACATTTTTCTGTATTCCACCCAATATTTGTATAAAAGCGCATTCACAATTTTTACATATAATTTTCTCCAAGAACAGTAACAAATAATGTTTCATGAATATTTTCGTTTAGGCTTTAAAGAGATTCCTGGGACAAACTTTCCATGATGTCTTCAGCGTTGGCTTACAATAATCGCGCGATATGTTCACAATATACCTAAGTAGGAGTAAATTCTCTTGAATAAAATTTAATTCTATATTTTTTCTTGCAGAATTAGGTCCAATATTCGACTGTTACCCTCATAGTGAACATCTTCGTGGTACTCCTGGTATTCATGGATTGGGACCTTCTCATTCTTCTGAAAAACCTCAGTCTCCGGTCAGGCGCTTTCCTCGTCAGAGATCTCCTACTCCTGTATCATTAAATGGTAAAAATTATTCAGAAATACATAACCAATGGAGCTAAGCAAATCAGAGAATTTGAAGGTATTACTAATGGTAATCAAGAAGCTGAAAATAACAAGAAAGAGAATAGCGATATATTCAATACGGTTGATCGTTCATTTCATGGAAAGCTTTGAAGCTTTTTAAGGTTTGAAGTCATACTTAACAAAATTGAATCATAATTTCAGTCTAGCACACCGTTGAAAAAAACAAATGTAGCAAACACAACAAATGAAATCTTGTTTACAATATAAAATGGAAACAAGAAAAAAGCTCTTCAAGTTAAGAAAAGAGAACATTGATCTAATGACAATAGCGGCTTCAAATATTTAAATGTTCTAAAGGTACATATGCAAGAGGCAGGTCATGACATGGACTGGAATGTTTTTGAAATTTTATAGCACAATGTCAACAAAAAAACGTGAAGTTAACAGAGAAGAGCATACATGAAAGTGCTTTTTATGAATATAGATAGAAAAGATACGATAAATAAGAAGAAAGAATTTTCTTCATACAATAAGATTTTTTAGGTTCATCAAATTTTGGTAGGCTTGACTCAGAGTTGAAACTCTTGAACAAACTATTGCTTTATTGTGCACAATTTTCACGCACTTTTGACTTTTTATGATGTTAATTTCACAAAAATGAAATTAAAAACTCAAACTTGACAAAAATGTGGAATTTTGGTGAACTCGGCTTATCTGCACTTGACTTGATTCAATTAGAAACATCATCCCCTATATATGCTTGCAGAATTATATTCGATGTTCAGCTGTTACAATCCAGAGGAATGTATTTCTGGCGTTTTTGGCAATCTTGGATGCGGACCTTCTTATTCATCTGACAGACCTCAATCTTCAGTCAGGCATTTTCCCCGTAGCAGGTCTCCTACTCCTGTATCACTAAACGGTAGAATTTTTCCTGAAATATATAAAAAATAGAATGACATGAATCAGATAACATGTGTATAGGTGTTGGTAGTTGCAGTACATGAGATAACACATTGGACAATGTCGAATTTATATCGGAATGCAGAAAAATATTTCGGAACAGCATTAAGTATGATATATTGAGCACGCTATATTTACTCTAATCCTTATTGCGCGCAGCCGTATTTCTGTATGAGTCCACGGCTATCCATAGTTTTTCTGCCATCTTTTGAGAGACCTTGAAATTTTTTTATCGTTTCAAACCTTGAAGATCCTTTAAAATCCCTCAATTCTGGTGAAGAAATGCTTTAAAGTTACATTAAAATATTATATATAATGAATAAATAAATAAATAAATATATATATATATATATATATCAACATTCCCTAAATATCCTGAAACTCACCTCACAATATTGCAACCTGGGGTTTTCAATATGCATACATACGAGTAGGTACACTTCAAAAAATATAATCCTCTATTCCTTCTTGTAGGTTTAAGATCAATGTTCGGCGCTCATTCTTATGGCGAAAATATTCCTGGTATTCCCGAAGGTGGACCTTCTTCTTCTTCTCTTGAGAGACTTCTTTCTTCTGTCAGCTGTCTTCCTCGCGCCAGCTCTACTGATCATGTGTCAGAACATGGTGAATGTCATTATAAAATGCATGCATAATAGAGTAGAACAAATCAGAGATTCAATACAGTAGTTTTCTAATTTAATGGTACAATCTTCAAGAGCTGTGTAAAGAAAGAGTAGATATAAGTTTTAAGATTGAGGCCAAACTTATATTAAGAAAAAAATTGATCCTCTATTTCTTCTTGTAGAATCAAGTTCAATGTTCGAGTGTTACCCTCGTGGCGGAAGTATTTCTAGTATTCCTGGATACGGAGCTTCCCATTCCTCTGGCAGGACTCACTCTCCAACTAAGTCTCCTTGTGCCAGAATCTCTTATCCTATCGGAACAATTGTTATCCCCTACAAAAATCAAGAGTTGCAACTTCAGTTTCGAAGATACACTTTTTCTCAAAATGGAAAACTTCGATTGAGAATCGGAGATAACTATGTGGATTTACCAACCGACGAACAAACGGTACTATCAACATTGAGTGATGATGTTTTAGCAATTTTCGAGGAAGATACTAAGATTATTCGAGGAATATATAGTATAGGTCAAAGGCGGGTGAAATTTAACATGATAAAAAGAAAAATTTCACCAGTAAACAAAACAGATGTGAACAAAATTCCAGGACTAGGCCGTCCATTCCAAGCATTAAATTTTATGATATTTCCGCCTGGAGAGACACATCCTACACATCAATAATACAATTTAAAGAAATGGAAGACAAGAATATGATATAGTTTGTGATTCAAAATCTAATCAACATATTACAAGAATATTAAGAAATTAGCTGCCCCAATCTGTCTGCGTGCAAATAATCTTAAGTTTTCCATTTCAGATTTCAATTTTCTCCTCACGCGGAAAAATTGTAATCACTTGCAAGTTGGAACATAGGGACATTCAATGTTTCCGGAAATCTAAAAGTGAATACGTCTTTTCTATATTTGCATAATTATTATTCGTGTTTAATATTTATATGTAGTTTCCAGTATCAAACACTACCTTTCTCAAAATTGGACATATTGTTTCTTCTACAAACACAAATTGTATAAAGCCTGATGTAGTCGCTAATGACGACTACAGTCAAAGCGACCTTAAGCCTTCATTTAATAAAGAAAAAATGATCAACACATCGATCGCGACTGTCCGCGTAATTGCCCTAATGAAAATAAAGTTCCACACACAGATATCAATTTTCAGTGACCCCTCGCGCTTGGTCATCGATCGGATGGGGCCAAAGCGATGTGAGAAGGCCATTATCATTAAAGAGCATGTCGTTGAAGGATTTGTAGGATTTGTAGGGCAATGGCAAGGGTGCGTATCTGCATTTAACCCGGTTTCTCACTCTCACGGATTCGAATCTCAACGGGATTGAGGCTCCCTGTTCCTAAAGTCCCTCTCTTGTTCAGTCTGGTTATCCCAGAGGATATCCATCAGATCCGAGGGACTCTCCTAGTCCTATTGCTTCTCAAATAGCGTGCTGTCCGTTAATCCTTCATTACCTTAGTTTATTTGGAATCTACTCGAAAGGCCACGTGCCGAAAGCCTAAATACCCTCGAACCTCAATGGGTCTGCGGTATTTAGATAAGAGCCAGCGATCGATGGGTTTATAATGTTTTCATGATTTACGATAAGGGGGAGAATCATTAATTCATATTAAAAACAGAAGAGAAACGGCTTGAACAGATAACAAACAAATAAATTCTATTTGAATAGTGGTATGGGCTAGACCGGGACAAAATTAATAACATAAATAAGGGGCTATTTAAAAACTACGTCACACTGCCAAGGAGGGAGGTGTTCAATGGGGTTTGTGATGATTTGTGACGCGAGGGGGAGGGGTTAACGCAGAATATGAAATTATCAATAGAACATATAATTGTGAATACCAATTTCTTGAAATTCTTGAAAAATAATGGAAGCTTCTGACTTTATCTCACAAGACACGCATCTAAATTCAGACTTCACACTCTATACCATATTGCCCCCTTTTCCCCTTTCCCTGTTTTCAAAAAGCTTTCCATTTTTCTATTTTCTCGAAAATCAAAATATTTTTCACTAGAAACGAATTCTTTTCCAATGAAAAGTTCACTATGATATTGTCGACGCAGAATTCATCTCGTTTAGTTGAAAAGTATATTATTTGGTTGAAGATTTCAACTAATTAATGAAAAATTCGTTCATTTCTAGTTGAAAATTAATTTTGTTGACTGAAAATTTCACAAATCCCTTTTGTAAGAAAAATTGATCATTTTTAGTTGATGATCCAACCATCAAATTTTTCATTGTGAATTCATCTTTTTTGGTTACAAATTCAACTTCCTGGGTAAAAATTAATTTTTTACATGAAATTCACCTTCTCCATTCTTTATTGAAAATTGATCGCTTTCAATAAAAGAAATTAAAAATTCGGTTGAAAATGTATGTATTCTCATGTGAATTGATCTTTTTTGGTAGAAAATTAATCTTCTTGCTTGAAAATTCGATTGCTCAGATAGAATTTCAATTACTTTGCTGAAAACTAATTTGATATTATGTGAAGATCCATCTATTTGGTTAGAAATTGAACCACTTCATTGATATTTGAAACAAAATCAAGTTTTTGAACTATAAATTCAATTATTGATTTTTTTATTAAACATTGTTCGTTTTAAGTTTAGAATCAACTATTTGGCTGGGTGTTAAATCTATTTTGTTATGAATTGATTTTTTTTATTACAAGTTCAACTTTTTTGTGGAAAGAACATAAATTAATGCAACAAAGGTCAAAATATATATATTTTTGGAAATTTATTTTGTGTGAAATTTTACTCGGGGCGCCAAAAACGGGACGCCAGACAATGTGCGCCATCAGAGAGTTAATTAATTAAATAAATTAATCAATAATGAAGAAAAAAACAACTTTTCGAACAGAAAGCAAGCAACTAAACTCTATTTGGGAAACACAACTCTTTCCTAATTGTAATAATTTGAAAGTCTGTCGTAAAATGGCGTATTTTAAACAATTGAGACTTTAACGAAATGAATATTTCCAAAATTAACATTTGGCCACTTTTTAAACCAGAAAAATATCGAGAAAAAAAAGAAAATGTTTTCAACTGGAAGTAAAAGTGTGACTTAAGAGATTAAGTACCTCAAATTATTAGATATCGAAATCAGTTTTTTTTCAGTTGGATAGGTATTTGTCAGATATCAAAATAATTTCGTTGATATCGAGACTATTTTTCGTAATAATTTCTTAATTACGCGGTAAAAATTGATTTTCTAGGTTGCCTTTTTCAAAGAAACTTATCTCTTCCACTAGCTGACTTTTTCTCTTTTGATCTCTCATTTTATCTCCTACTTCCTTTCCACTCAGTGTTCATTCTACATGCTGCACCCTTAAAATGTGCTTTTTACGATGATTAAATATTTTAGAGCCTTTTGAAAAATATCCAGTATATCGCTTCTTTCTAACAATCTAATTCATATTTTATTTAACTTGAAAAGAAAACACGCGCCATACAAGCGTGTTAATTTTTGTTTCCTTACAACATTTTTAATTAAAAAAATGAATTTTATTTTGATACCAAATTCATGTAATACGTAGTATCTATTTTCTAAGTTTGAATAAAATATTTTGGATCATTGATGAAAAATGGTACCCAAATTCCAGAGACAATATACAATACTTTTGAACAATATATAGTATATAATAGGAAGTATTTTGATAATTTCGAACATTATCAATATTTTTGAAAACCTTATGATTTTTTATACACAATAGCAATTAGAAACAGGAAACACTAACGAAAAATAAACAATTTCTGACGAGAAAATTGATCTTAACCTAAGATAGTTCCAAAATTTTTAATTTTCTTTGAAATATATACCTAATATAAAAGTGTGTATGTATGTATACAAGAATTCATCTAATGCTTCCGAATGATAATCTCAATAATAATAATAATAATCTTAAAAATCTTATAATTTCACTTAATTAAAAATGTAATGTTTTCCCACAAAAAATACGTATGTACGTAAATATGTATAAAATGCCAAAAAAACTTTAAATTGTGTAAAGAGTTGAAAGTCTTCTTTCCAATCTAATTTTTGATTAAAAATACCAATTTCCGACAAAAAACACTAACACATTCCGAAATTCTTCAAGCTTGTAAATTCTATTCCAAATATTAAAGTTATTGAAAAATTGTAAATATTCCTAAAACTCTGATAATTTTTATTTGAGAATACAATTTTTAGCTGGAACACACCAAAATAAGCTAACTTTGTTTGAGAATGGTAAATATTCTTCAAAGTCTAATAATTTTTGATTAAAATAAGTAAATAACTTTCTGCGAAATTGCTAATTTTCTTCTCACTATAATGACTTTTGTTTTGAAACACTAATTTTGGTGAAAAAAATTAACGCAATCTAAAATAAAATAAAAAATAGGAACATTTTACATATGATAATTTTGATTTAAATGTATATATGAAAATCTTGTTTACTACTCATTATTATGCACTTATACTTTTGTTGCAGAAATATCTCCAATCAACCTCGATCTATCTACAGATTTTCGTATTTCGCAATTAAAATAAGAAAAATATATGTCACAGTTACCCTGATTTTGATTTTTAATTGCACTTTCATGATTAACCCTTAAGAATAATAGAAAATAGTTAAAGTGGGCGCCGTGAGTCTACTAAGAAGGGCTTTGTAGCCCACTGAGGCTTCAATTAAACTTCCAAACCTCCCCCTCCCATACTACCCTCCCCCCCTACGCTTCCTGTAGTTCCCTACTATCCCTCTCCTCTCCTCATGCATGAACTCTTAATTACCCGTACTTAAAAAAAATATTTCTCATCAAATTTCCGCCCTCCTCAATTACCCAGATAACACTTACTTTGCCCTACTTCCCCACCTCGACTTTTCCGCTCACGTGACCATCCCTTATTTCTTCTCACTTCCACTCAACAATTATTCTCTTAGCTCCCCTTTCATCATTCCTCTACTTATTCTAATTCACCCCTCCTCAATTTCTCTATTTCCCTTCACTTCTACTATTTTCCGTCCACGCTTTCCCCCACTCCTACTACTCCTATATTACTACTTCTATTGCCCCACCCACTATCTCTTCCGTGATTTAGTCTTATTTCCCCTACTTCTCATCCCCTAATTTTCTCGGACTTCTCCTGGTTCCTCTCCCACCATTTATTCCATCACTACTTCCTCGTCTCCCCTATAACTTATTATACTTCACTTCTTATTTCATCCACTTCCCTTGCCATGATTTCCTCACACTTACCCTACTATCCCTCATATCATTTACCCTCAATTCCCTTCCTTTCCTTCCATCATTCGCCTCTACTTCCTCTACTCCTTCTTGCATAATTGCCCGTAACCTCACCTACTTCACCAACCATCACTTCTACTCACTTCTACTAGTTTCTCTCTCCTCACTTCTCCTAGTTCTCAGCTAATCAGTTTTTCCGCTACCTCCCATTTTTTCCCTCATTTCCTCTTACTTTCCGTGCTTGTTCTTCCCTTATTCCACTCCATTCCTCGTTTCTTCTTTCCTTATTTTCCTTCACTGATCCCACTTTTTCAATATCATTTTTCCTACATCTCTTTCCTCATTCCATAATTTCTTCTCACGTACCGTGCTTGTCCTTCCCTTGTTCCTTACATCTCACGCTCCGTCTACATCATCTTTCCTACTTACCTATTTTCAATTTTCTCTTGCTGCCTCTACTTTCTGTTCCATTATTTCCCCTCACTTACCCTACTATCACTCGCACCATTTCCCCTTGCTTTTCGTCATTCTCCACGCATCATTTCCCTCCACTTTCAATAATCCCATCACATCATTTCGCCTCACGTCCCTTACTTCTCTCCATGATTTCTTCTATTCCCCCTTACTTTCTCTGTATAGCCTTCCCTAATTCCCTACTTCTTCCACTTTCTTTGTATTATTACCCTACTTCCCCTCTTCTAATTTTCGCTTACTTCGCCTACTTCTTCATCTATAATTTTCCCTTACTTCCACTCGTTTTCCTACCATGGCTTCCTATATTTCTCCTACCTTCATTTCTCCCTACTCATCATACTTTTCCTTTCCTCATTTCCCTAACTTCCCCTACTTCCTCCTCCATAATTTCCCCTCAATTTCTCCTCTAGTCCATTATTTTACCTCACGTCCACTCGTTTTCCTACCATCACTTCGTCTACTTTCCCTCCCTTTATTTCTCCCTACTTATTATGCTTTCCCTTTCTCAATTTCCCTAACTTTCCCTACTTCCTCCTCCATCATTTTCCCTCAATTTCCCTTCTAGTCCATAATTTTACCTTACTTCCATTCGTTTTCCTACCATCACTTCGTCTACTTTCCCTCCCTTTATTTTTCCCTGGAAGGACAAAGGGACAAATTCCCTTAATAAAATTTCCAAAAAAAGAAAGGATACTCAAGGAAAATGTTAAATCTTCGTCTTTTATTTGAAACACTCAAAAAAGGATGCCTTATGTAGGAAAAACTCAATTCAAAAAAGCAGATGCCACAATTACGAAATACAGTTTTCTGAAATAATTTTAGTTTCTTTAACAGTAATTGAATTAAGGCAATAGATAATGGTAGCTATCTTTCTCCTACAAATGGAAAGAGATATTATCTTGACGTTGTAACAAAAAAGTTGATAACTAATTTGTTTTTAATTCAAAATACACTCTTCATAACGTTCACCCCATCATTGTTCTTACCCATATTGACCCTATATACATATAACTTTACATTTACATATCACTTCTATTGTAGAAGTATTCTCACTGGCTCTTATTATTATCATTATTATTATTGAGAAGGGAATTTTTAATGATCATAGGATACACGTCTTTTGATCACAGCTGTAAATAGGGAGAAATCTAATCGAGAGGGCTGAAACTTGAAATTTCGTTGCCTTCTGTCGACAGGGACGTTGAAGAATCGGGCGTATCTAATTCAAATGTTGCAGGAAAACATGAGGGTCGTAATCAATTCTGAGTCAATACAGATATCAAATCGCCCCTTATATCGGAGATAGGTTTCACTCATCAATTAAAAGTCGATTTCAGTTTAGCAAGAATACACAAAAATATATGGATTTTATGGTTTTCCAAGGTTTAAAGAATACATTTTTTTCTTTGGTCAGAAATACAGATGGCACAGATAACAGTCCCTGAAAATATTTGAATCTGAACAAATAACAGAAATTTTTCAAATTTCAAACCAGTCAAAAAGTATTACGTTTAGCAGTACCTTGTGTCCTGTGGCTTTACCGATTTTGATGCCCAAAAATATGTTGTCAGACTTTACGGGATAATGCTAAAAAAATTATAGACCGCACAATTTTTCATTAACAAAATCTTCCACTCATTAGTTATAATAACGCATAATTTTTTTCCATTATATTTTCATAACAAGAGATTATAACAAATTTGTAGGTATTTTTTGTTTGAACAACTTTTGTCTTTTCATTGTTTTCGTCTCTTGTGTCGTTTTCCCAAATTTTTTTTTTATTTTTGATCTTGTTTTTCACGAATAGAAGAAAATCGACTCGTCCTATCTGGAAATTATGAAAAAAAATTTTTAGATCCCTTCTGGATGAACAACTTTTGTCTTTCAATTTTTTTTGGACCTTGTGTCGTTTTTCAACAAATTCAATTTATTTTTTAATGTTATTTTTTACGACTACAAGAAAAAATACGCGTTCTATCAAAAAATGAATGATGTCAAATTTGGATGAGTTTTCACTCTTCTTAGGAAGAGCAACTTGAGTCTATTCATTTTTTCATAGCTTGTGTCATTTGTCTAAAATGACAAACAAAACAAAAACAACGAATCCTATCAAAAAATTATTAATAACAAATTTGTAGCTCTTCTTTGGGCAAACCACTTTTGTCTCATAACATTTTTTCCGCAGCTTGTGTCGTTTGTCCAAAAAATTGTTAGGGTGTTCAAAATGCAACATTTTTATTTTTTTGACATTTTTTCATATCGTGCGTCGTTTGGCTTAGAAGATTCATTCTCGTTTATTTTTTTTAATTATGCTAATTCTATAACTCCGCTCATTTCTTTGTATCAAAAAAAGTCATAGAGATAAATTGTTCGTCTTCTTGATTAATACTGATAACCGTACATAGAATTTTCAAATGTAGAAGAAATTGGTCTTAAAAATTTTTTTAATGAGCTCACTTTTTAAATTTCTATCCAAAATAGCTGCATAACAAAATTGACCTTTATTTTAGGACACTTGAAAAGTATAACAAAGCCTCATCCAATCTGTCAATTCCTTCAGACAGACAGACATACAGACATACAGACAGACAGGAGCATTCGTAAATACCTGTTTTTCGGGTTCAGGGGGTCTTCAAACGTGGACATTCAACAAAAACAGAGGTGGGTCCAATTTGACACAAATTTGATACCTTCTCTGATGAGAATGTGAAAATTAATTATTTTGACCGTACCAGGTATGGTTTGCCGGGCATTGCGCATTGAGGCAAACCAAGTATCTGTGGACAGATGATTTTTTAGCCTGCTATTCTTAGAGTGGGAATAATTTTAAGAAATTGTTTATAATGACATAAATATAATTATGTAACAAAACTCATTTTTTGTGGATTCGCCACGTTCAGCTCATTGGAATTCATATTTTTGGTATAAAATGTAAGCGAAATTAATGTTCGACTACGAATTATTGAAAATAGATGTGACTCAGCAATTATTGTTCAAACCGTTTGTATAAACCAATTTACATTTTTATTATTTCTTAATCAATGGCCTTAATTTTTTCACGGAATTGACTAAAAATGTCGTGGTGATGACTCCTTGCTATGATCCTTCGCAAGTTGACATCGATTACTAACTATTTAACAATTTTAATGAGCAACTGTATAGTTTGACTAATTTTCAATAATATGCTAAATATTTGCGCAGAATCGACTTAAAATGTGTTACTGAAGACTCTTTGTTATTATCATTTAAAAATTGAAACAATTCTCAATTATGAAAATAACTTTTATTTAAAAAAGCACTGTTCGACTATTTTGCAAAGAATTAGCAATTTTTTCATGGAATCAATTAAAAATTTCTTTCCAATCACTCTTCGTTATAAAACGATGCAAGTTGGACACAATTGGTAATGATTCGAATAATTTTCATAAAAATATATTGGATCTAATTACAGTTCTTTTTCAAATGCAAAGTATCATAACGAAGAGTCATCAGAAGGATATTTTTGATTGACTTTGCAAAAAAAAATACAGGCTTTTCATTGAAAAAATGTCAAACTGCACATTTGTTTATGAAAATGGTTCAGATAACTAAAAACTATTAATTTACGAAGTATCAGAGCATGAAGTTATCAGAAAGACATCTTTACTTGATTCCATTGAAAAATCTTCAAAAAATCAACTATTCGATGTAAATTATTCAAAAAATCAAGATTTGTTGTCAATTTGCAATGTGTCATCAAAAAGTGTCGTTAAAAAAACATTTATAGTTGCTTTTTGAAGAAATGGAGTCCCTTAATTCAAAAATAGTCAAACCTTGAGTCAAAAAGTACATTTTTAAAATAAAAATTGTTGGAAGAATTGTCAAATTACATTTGCTTGTAATTATTTGTAATCAAAAAAAAATTTGTGTTCGAATTATATATCAAAACTATGTATTTTGGATAGCTGAACGTTGCAAATCGCCTAGAAATGGTTTTCGCTTGATAATTTGTTTATACTATTATGAAAGTTAAAAAAAATTCAACTGAAAATAAATTCGTTGCATGATTTACCATTGCATTTTTCAATAATAAATTACCTGATCTTTACAGTGGTGAAAGAGAATGTAAAATATTACCAGGAATTAGAGCTGTTGCCTCGCTTCTGTCAGTCAGGAAAGAGGACGGAAGGTTGATTTTAATGATCTTATTGTGAATAAAATAAAAAAATATGCTTCATGAAAATTCATTTGCTTGTAGTCAAAATGGTTATATACTTCTATATTTTAAGCGAAATTTTTTTAATAATCTGAAAATTGTAGACTAAAAAATTTATTCGGAGCCAAAGATCTTTTTAATGAAAGACGTTAGTAGTATCCCAAGTGCGTCCAAAAGAAATTTTTTTTCTTGAATTCAAAGTTTGTGCGTACCGGTTTTTTCCATTAAACCACCAAAAATTACATAAAAATTCGTGTTCAGATATAATCTTCTAAAAAATTCAACGTCATATCATAGCTCACTTATGCTGAAAATCTGGATAAAATCCTGCTGTGCCCTCTTGGGGTAAGTTTTACGAGTCAACAAAAAATAGATAACTTTCTGATATTATTTGAGTCAGTTGAAATCTAGGCGCCACTCACCTTGACTATTCCAACACAATCTATTGAATAAAACCAAAAAAATTATTTACCCCCCAAATATTAGATTCTATTCTCTAATTATAACATACAATTAAATCCTCCTCATAGTTAATGTTAGATAAACTAAAGTCAGTTTTGCTAGAAATTTTTTTTCAACTTTTAGGCATATCAAATAAACAAAACAATTGTAGATACAGTAGATCCAAAACTGTTTTTCCTTTCTTCGACCGTTTTAATTTTTAAGAAGTATTTCAACAATGAAATTGCTGAATCTTTAGCCTTGGGAAAAAAATTTGGTGTTCCTTACAATACTGATGAAATTCCTGTAAACAATATCATAGCCAATATTGAAAACTCCATGAAAAATTTAGATAATGACGAGGATAAATTGAATATTGGAAGGACAGTAACTGAATTAATTTCAAATAATAATAGAGATAATAAATTTGGAAATAATAATAAAATTACAGAAAATATTGTAAATTTCCAAAAAAAACCACAAAGATTTATTATTAGTAAAAGCCGATAAAGGTGATATTCTGGTGGCAGCGTATAGGAATGATTATAATTTCGCTATAGAAAACATTTCAAAAACTAATAATTTATACAAAAACGTAAAAACTAATTTAGTTCCAACAGCTAAAAATGAACACAATGATATTGTTTCCAGATGGGAAAATAAAAGATATATTAATGAATCGGTTGCATATAGATTGAAGACGCATAGTAAAGTTGTGGCAAAAGCTTATGCACTCCCAAAGGTACACAAACCTGGTTTAAACTGGAGATCAATTGTTTCCACAATTGGATCACCAACTTAAAATCTAGCAAAATATTTATAAAATATTTTAAAACCAGTTTCAGGAAAAACTGAGTCGATTATAAAAAATAGTTGGGATCTGAAACAAAATATTAATAACATTATAATACCTTCTATTCATTCATTAGTGTCGTTTGATGTTGTTTTAATGTTTGATAATATACCTCTGGATTTAACTTTAGATTGTATAGAAGAATATTGAATTTATATAAAAATTCAACAAAAATATCAAAAAATGAAATTTTAATTTATTTACGAATTGGTTTAAAAAACCATCTTGGTCCAATAACAGATTTTTGAAAACAAATCTAATCGTTTTTTTTTATTCATTTATTTATTTTTTTTAGAAAAAAAATACATCTTGGTCCAGTTGTTACTTAAATTGTGAATCCCATCATTTGCTCAGTCAAAAGATAGGTTTAATAAAAGGTTTGGTGGACAGATGTATAAAATTAAGCGATATAAAATACAGAAAAGAAAATTTAGACCAATTAAAAGCCACCTTACAATTAAACAATTATCCCTTGCCGTTAATAGATAATGTCATCAAAGAAGGTATTAATGAAATATACAACGCTTCAATTATAGAAAAGAAAAAAAAGAAGTGGTTAGAAAATTACAAAAAAAATTATCTAAAAGTTACCTTACCATACGTTCAAGGTCTTTCTGAAAGGTTAAGGAGATCTTTAAAAAAATTCAATATAAACGTTTTTTTAAAAAATAACCCCACTTTAGAAAAATTGTTGAGTAACAAAAAAGATTCTGAAACAATAGAAAATCTGTCTGATGTGGTTTATTTAGTAAAATGCACTGGATGTAATAAATACTACATAGGTGAAACTAGCAGGAGATTGAAAAGTAGAATTTATGAACATAAAAGAGATTGTAGAATTGGTAATTTAAACACAGGTTTGTCACAACATTCATGGGAATTTAATCATGTTTTCGATTTTGTTAATGTTAAAATCTTGGCTAGAGAAAATAATACTTTTAAAAGACGTATTATTGGATCAATTTTTATCAATAAACATATCAAAACTTCAATAAATTTGAAAACTGAAATATTGAATATAAACCAAATTAATCAAAGAATTTTACATTAACCCCCTTTCTTTAAAATTCTTTTTACTTAATCTAATTTTTATTCAATTTTACTCTCAAGCTTCAGCGCGCCTTTTCATCAAAGGTTTATTAAAGTTTTCACCTCTACAATTACGACTTTTCATAACAGTCAGTTTTGTATCGTCCGTCAGTAAACATCGTTTCAATTATGTGACACTTTGAAAAATTATTGGAACCTCTCCAATATCTTTGAGGTTTCAATTAGAAGAAATTTTTATTCTTTTTGAACATTTTTTTAATGACGATTTTGTTGTATAAAATATCACATTACTTTATGACTCAGGTATGTTTTAATTAAAATTTATTTTTTATTTATTTTAAAACCAATATCCTTTTTACGACACTAATTATGCGACCTTCGCGCTCATAAATATTATATTAGGATATTATTAATATTATTTCGGATGCTTTTATTTTGACTTTATGACTGACCGTAAGACCGAACATATTTGCTGAAACCAGTTGAAATACTTCTTTTAGGCATATGTTGATGTACTTTTTTATATCGCATAGTTTGTTCAATATACTACGGCATAACACAGAAAATCCTCATTCTAAATTTCTTCTCATACTATGAAAATAATTCTAACTAAAATTATCCGTTGATCCCACGCTAACTCCGCAAAGGTTCAATCTATTAAAATAATATTATTCCAAAGAGCGAAATTGCAAGAAAGATGATGAAAGTCCTCGATTTACGCCATATTTAATATTTTAATTGCCACCAGGGGAGATTAAAGCAGGATATTGCCTTGGTAAAGAGGGAGTGAATATCTCCATTCCTCTGAAAAGATTTGCAAGATTCGCTTCGCTGATTTTCTTCAAATCTCTCGAGTAAAATGATTTAGGAAGGTCTTTTTCAGGGGCATTTAAGAGAGGAATGGCAGAATCTACCCAAGAAGTAAGAGTTCCTTAATTGAATCAGTACAAACCGAAGATTATACCCAGTGCTTTACAGTGAGACCGGTCGGCTGCTCTTCTCCCTGGTGCGGATTATGCACGATTTTGCCAAGTGGAAAAGTTGCTAGACCAAATTTCTCCACAGAAAACGTACCCTTCCCCCAAATCTTCCCCTGAAAACTTGCAGAGAAGGGAAATCTGGAGATCAGAAATCACATTTTCTCTCTTTCCCAGCTTTATCTCTCCACTGTAAGCGGTTTCGACCTTTGCAGAAGACAGTGAATTTAATTTAAATTATAATCATAAATTGCGAATTTTAGAGGAAGAGTCTGGAGTCAAAAAATACACCCGTTGTTGAAATACATTTTCACTTGAAAAGGCTAGTACATCTCGGCTTCGTTTCGATTATGTTTTGTGGATGCCTCCATGAAAAAATTCGGTTATGGGCTTTTCGACAAAGCTACATTTGACGAAGTAGTATTCAGTATTCATTTGAGAAAAAAGTTAAAACTTCTATTCTTTATTGTAAAATGATAATTTTATGAAATAATAATGAAATACACTAGAAAGAATCGATGAGACCCAGAAATCAAAATTGGAATTGCAGCAAATTTTACAAATTTCGTATTTAATAGCATTTTGTTAGTGTGTTTTTATACCTAAAGGCCCACACACGCCAAGAAAAAAGTTTAACTACATTTTATTAAGATAATTTCAATAATTGACTAAATCATAATCAAACAATTTCGCTGTATTTCCAATTTGAGTACCTGCATTTCGGCGATTTTTTTCTGATGTATTTCTATGCATAAAAAGCCTACTCATAATCATAAAAATTATAAGACAAAAGCCATAAAGATTATTCCATTAAGCACCAGAATCAAAATTTTAAAAATTTCTACATTCCAAATTTCTCTTCCTTGGTCTTGACAATTTTTTTAACCTAGTATATTTTGGTCACTCAACACTTTTTAAGTCTTACTTTCACTATTATTCACATAGATATTAAAATTTTTTTCCGAAGAAAGAAGTGCATTGAATAGAAGTTATCTTTTGAATAATTATTGATCAAAAATGTTAAAAATTAGGAAACCTTTCTCCACCTCCTTGAATGTAACAAAATTTTATTCTATACGCTACTTTTCCTCGTTGTAGCAATTTCCAATTTCAGAATGTTTAATTTTCGGTCCAGCCTAGAGGATGTCCATTCTTTATTGATATTTAAAATTTTAAGAGGAAACATATGAATTTTTTGTTATGAGGTCCGAACAAATAAGCTTTGTATCTCTGAGAAAAGTAATAAAATGACGGAGATATATCGAAGTCAGAAAATATTTTTTCTCAAAGACTGTTAAACTTTGATATTATTTTTTTTTATGAATAGAGTTTTTTTTAAATCACATAGCAATTTTTTTTTGTAAGCACGAAATTATTGTTGCAAATGAATTATTGTTTTCGTCGATGTCGATTCAATTGGAATGTTAAAATATTTCTTAGGTTGTGAAACTCAGATTCACAGGAACAAAATCTTAGCTCCCAAGAAATCGTTTCTTTCACTTCATAATTTCCACATATGTATAACAAAGAAATATTTCTTTGTATTAAAGGAATACCACCAAAGAAGTGGTTGCAGAAAAATATAGATTTTTAACAAGTTACAATTTTCTTAAATATCGTGAAAATATTATATGTTTTCAATTTAATTAATAGGATTTTTTTTAATCAACACCATCAATCGTGCGCTACGCGCGCGGAAAGTTTTTCGATTCATCGGTAAGAATGCTTTTTGATTCAAAATTACGTTTCAGGAAAGTATTATCAGTTCGATTTTGAGGTAGAAAAAGATAATATTCTAATTGTATTTTTTGGAATTCTCCGATCCCATTTTTAAAAATCTTTTGAAATGCTTTAACATATTGTTCACGTTTATTTGGAACTCAATTTTGCAAAATGAGGAATCCTAAAAATTTTTCCTAGGAACCTTGAGAAAATTTGTTTATTATCTGAAAACCTTTCAAAATCCTTGAAAAGATAAGAAATTATATTTAAATCTTCAAAATCTCAATTTGCCTTTAATTTTTTGAAACTTTTTCAAATTATAATCAATTTTCAAATGCCTTATAATTCTGGAAATTCTTCTTCAATAATTTTGAAAATACCTTGAACTGTGTTAAAATCTTTTCAAATTTTTTCAGAATATAAATTTTTTACAATCAAAAATCATTATAAGTTTTCCCAGGAATTTCAAGAAATTGTTTTGATCCTCTTGCCACCTTTTACAAATTTTGAGAAGCTTCCAATTTTTTGTTCAAAATCTGCAAAAATCAATGCATAATGAAAAACTGCCTTACAATCTTCGAAATTATTTTTTTTCAAAGTTGTATATCTTTTGAAATGTTTTGAAATGTTTTGACATCTTCTCTTCAAATTATTTATTTAAAATAAAAAAAAATTTTAATTCCACCAGGATTTTCTTAAAGAATTTTCCTATTATTTTGAAACATAAAAATCTCCTCAAAAAGTTTCAAATTTTTCTTCGAAATCTCGAAAAATGTAAATTTTTTTTCAAACAGTTTTTGAAATCGTTCAACTTAAAAATTATTTTTCACATCTTCTTTAAAATTATTAATGTCTATTAATATAATTTCAAATCATTTTACACTGCAAATTCAGAGAAATTGCTTTTAATATCATTATGAATATTCTCTTCAAATTTTTTTTTTCAATGGAAAATCTTTAAAGAGATTCTAAATTTCTCTTTCCATGTATTCGAAACTTCACGCATTGTTTTAAATTTTTTGAAATCTTTTCATATTTTCAAATATTATTTTTTTTTTCAAACCTTAATTGTTTCTAAGATGGTTCATGTTTTTCACATGTCTTTTTTTTATTCCTGCAAAATTGAAAGATTTTCTCGAAAATCTTTTTGATTTTTTTTTTTACAATTTTGGAAAAGAGTTTGTAACCTTGCAAGAAACGAAAATTTTTTTTTTTGGAATTTCTTACATTCTGTTTCAAATTTTTACGAAATCATTCCAAATGTCTTGAAATCCGCCTCAATTTTCTTTGCAATAAGATTACAAAGCAAAAAATCATTTTGAATAAATCTTGAGAAAATTTGTTTATTCTTTCGAAATGTTTCGAAAATTTCTAAAAAAAAACTTGTTTGTTTCAAAATCTTGATTTTGCACTTTCTTTGCTATTTTCAAGTGGTTTTAGAACCAAATTAACAAACATTTTCACGTGAAAAAAACAGTGGTATTTTCTTCTGTTAAATCAGAAGTAATTTCATGAAAAGTATTGTAATATAATTTTTAAACATGTATCTAGTGACTAAATACAAAATAACGTAATTTTTTATGGCATTTAAAATAATGTAACTTGATACAAAACTATCATTTCTAAAATAGGATTCTATATTATTATTTGATATCGAAGACTGAAATAATAAAGTACTCCAATACTTTTTGAACCTCTCGGAAACATTTTCAATTTTTGAATCTTCAAACACTTCCAACCCCTCTGTGGTGGCCAAAAGTGATATTTATTTTTTAGTCATAGTTTAACACACATATCTCGGAGACAGATTTTTAAAAATAATGTTGTCCACTACTTCCTACCCTCTTATACCATTTTAGTTTTGAAAAAAAGTTATCATATTTTTGAAAACGTTACGTAACATTTTTAAAAGCGTTACGTAATATATGGTCATGTATCTAGACGATCATTACGAATTCAGTATTTGTTTGTAAACTTCCTATCAGTTTGTCTAAATTTTATTTCGTCAAGGATACATAGATTTTCGTAATTCTAATCAAAAATGGTCTATATTATATATATCCAGATTTTAACACTCCTCCCTACCCTCTAATGTTATTGCTTCCTCATAGAGGGAGGTTGGTAATGATCTTAATTTCTAAAACTACTTTTTCTTTCAAAAAAGAGATTTGAAAAAATACCTTCTCTATATGAGAACAACTTGATTGAGATTCCGAATACAAAAATATGATACCAAGTGTATTTTTTCAAATTCTCGAGACGCACCGACTGACGTATTGTTGAAGCTTTTATGACCCACCAGTACCACTTTTTCGAAATTAAAAAAAATTGGTATATCCTATTCATATGAGAAGAAATTTGTTCATATTAGGAATACTACAGTACTGTAAATGATATATTTTTGTGTATCTTTGAGACGCATCGATTGCTTAATTGAAGAATCTTTTATGAACTACTACAACCTACCATTACTGACCTTCAATTTTCAAAGAAAATTCTTCATCATGTTCATCTAAGTTTTTTATATATGATAGTACCATATTTAATGCAATTGTTCGCGTCTTCGAGGTGTTTTGAAGGAAATTCTTAATTGATCAATAGCGACTTAGAAAGCTATGAAAAAGTTACATTGTTTCTATAAAGCAAACTTTTGTTTCAACTGAGATAACACTACCTTGAGTTGAAACGTTGTTCATTGTAACAGAACACATCTATTGATATTTTGATAGGCTCTCTGATTTTCTGAAAACAAAATTTTTGATATGAGAGAAACATAAGCTTTGAAAATATAGACATTATCCACTTTTTTCTCTTGTTAGAGAAAACCCTCCCACTTTGAAGAAGAAAATGTATTCGATACCTATGAGGAAGCAAAGTGCTTATAAAGTGAGTACAAATAAATACAACCATATTAACACATCCATCGTACTTCGCAGAGGTATATTAGTTTTGAAAAAAATGGTCATGTCATCAAAAAAGTTACCTAATAATTCTTCCACCCTATCCCATCATAACCGGTTCATAACAGCTCTTCTTCAATCATCCCTCCACCCTAAAAGCGTTACGGATTTTTTGGACAACCCCTAAACATAACTTCGAGAAATGCTACTATTGCCATAGCTTTTGTTTCTTTGAAGATCCTTGACATACATACAGCATGAGTCAACTGCCTATAGATCAGAAATCCCACAACGGAAACACACGGGTTAACAGCTGCGTCTGCAGGTTGCTGGCATATCCGGAACTTCTTTCCGATGCTCCGGGAACTTTTTTGCGCCCTGGACATTCGTCGAGGGAAGATGGCAATCGTGTACCCTGGAGGGCTCGAGGGTGTGCTCGAATCTACGATCTCCAGAGGTCTGATCGTCTGCAACGGGCACTCCACTGAACTAAACATAAAATATAGCCTGCGGTTCACGCCCACGTATTGGCGGCAATGGTGGTTGCAGTTAAATACCTAAATAGCGTCAGCCTCCGGCAGCCTCATCCCGATACGTGAGCACCGGGCACCCGGCACAGCATGTTAAGCTATTAATCGCGTTGATTGGATTCCAATTAGTCTGCTAGAGACATAGGCCCAAAGCGATTTCTGACAATTTTCATCATACGTATAGGCTTGAGTAGCATAAATCATGAATCATATATCTTTGATATAAAATCTTGAATCTCAAATCATAAGACATAGTTCGGTCGCATCTTTAATTATGTATTTCTTACTGCTACTTTCAATCTAAGAGCAAATATGTACCCTAGATTTGAATCAGTCAAAAGTAACTGATTCGGAGTCAATTTTGACGGCTTCAAGCAATGCGGGTTCGAATATTGAGAAAGTTACTTTTCAAATCAGTTAGTGTGATTCACTAAGGAAATTGTTCATATTATAAGACCTAATCTGATTAATTGCTAATATTTGACAAGATTCAAAGAAATGAAAGCACATTGAGTTTTCACGCACAATGCTATACCGACCTGTATATTGAATTTGATACACAAGTATATTAAATACGCTTCATCAATGTATGTTATATTTCAGTATCGGTAGTGCATATTTGATTCATACACATGTATATTAAATCTTATAGAGATTTTTCTAACAGTGTAAAAAGGATGATTTTCAACCGAAAATGGTGTCGTCGAATTTTTAGTTGAAAAATTAATTTTTATCTAGAAGGAACGACTTTTTAACAAAATGGTCAAGATTTCAACCAAAATAACAAATTTTCAATAACAACAAAAAACGATTCATTTTTAACTTAAGGACTGAGCTTTCAACTAAGATGATTACTTTTCCTACGAAAAAGAGGATATTTTACACAATAGCTGAATTTTCATTGACAATTCAACTATTTCTTAAAATATTCAAGAAAAATTTCAACCAAGCAGATCAACTTGCGACGGAGAAGATTAGTTTGCTAACGCAAAAGAAGAATTTTCAACCAAAAAATCGAATTTTTAACTAAAAAGAGACTAGTTTTCAAACCAAAGAAAGACAACAAATTTTTGAGAAGACCTTTTGATTTTTAGCTAGACAGGTAGATTTTCTTTTCAAATTAGTAATTTTTAAACAAAAAGCGTAAAATTTCATAGAAAAGAAGACGAATCTTCAACCAAAGAGGTAAATTTTCAACTAACAAGAATCTTTTTAGCAACAAAAAAAGAAACTAATTTCAAAGAAAGTAGTTCAATTCTTAAACAAATAGATGAATATTCAAATTAGACTGTGTGTTTTCGGTAAAAAATATTAATTTTATACAAAAGATACGTATTTTTGAGAAAATAGTTAAATTTCCAAACAAACAGATGGATTTTCTACTAAAATAATAAATTTTCAACCAAGAAGATCATTTTTCTATTAAAAAGACAAATTTTCCAGAAAATAGTTGAATTCCCAGTAAAAACAGATCAACTTTCAAGGAAAAATTTGCAGTTTCAACCAATAACGCTAAAATTCTTACTTGAGGAGATACATTTTCAAATGAAAAAGACAAATTTTCAACAAAAAAGCTGAATTTTCATCCAGACGAAAATTAGCAGTCAAGAAGTTAATAAAATTTTTATTCTCCGAAGACAAAATTAACACAAAAAAAATTACATTTTCGGGCCAAAAAGATGAATTTTCAATAAAACAGTTCATTCTCCAAGCAAGGAGATGGATCTTTGATCAATAAAATAAATTTACAATATGGAATAATTTAGAATAAAAATGAAGTTAAAATAATTTCCAAAAATTATATATATCAACAAAACGGTTGAATTCTCAACCAAAACAGATTATTTTTTAATCAAACAGTTAAGTTTGTAACCAAGAACGATTTTCCAGCCAAGAGAGTTTTTAATCAAAAAGTCCAGTTTCAACCCGTTAGTGGAAACTTGTAAAAGAATAATTAAATTTTCAACAGAATGGTTGAATTTTTAAGGTGAATAATCGAATTTCTGACAAAAATAATTCATTTTTAAACCAAAAATGGAATATTCAAATAATTTAGGCAAATAAATGTTGAACTCAGAAGAAACAAATGCACAAGAAAATAGTTAAATTCTCCACAAAATAGTTCAATTTTCAACCAAAGAGATGGGTTCTCAACGAATGAAATAGAAGTTTAACAAAGTAGTTCAACTTTCAGACAAAGAATTACATTTTCAAACACGAAGATCAATTTTCTAGTAAAAAAACAGGAATTCACAACAAAATACATGCATTTTTTTAGCAAATTGCTAAGTTTTTGAATTGAAAATAAATTTTCAGAAGTAATGTTAATCAATTCTGTTCGCATTTGAGCGAAAAAACGAAAAAAGGGAAAATTTCTTGAAATCAGGGAAAAAGGGAATTCTTTAAAAAAGAAGCAGATATAGAAATGATTTTCTTGAAAAATAAATAAAAAAGGAATTATTTAGAAAAGGGACAGATAGTCATACGGAAATGGGTGTGAAGTCCATACAAAGATGCTTTACTTGAGAAATAAAATCACTAATTTTCATGTTTGCAATCATCTCGGAAAATTATTATTCACAATTATATTGTCAATGGGTAATGTCTGATTCAGAGTTAACCTCCTTTGACAGTTAGAGTCGTTTCCAACGGCTCCTTATCTAAATAGAAATGGCTATTACACCAACTCTTACACCTAACATGTAACGTTAATTGAATTCTGGTCAAGAGTCACCACTTAAAGCTCAAGGGTTCAATATCCCCGAGAGTCTCTAATGAAATTATAATGGATTTAGTCTCAATACCCCTAATTTAACTGAGTTAAACCTGCATCCTATCCGATGATCGTTTCGATCCTCTTCACCTCTTCCTCGACGTGCTTGGCTTTTAGCTGGTCACGTGGCACCAGTTTACTCGTTAAACGGCTTATCTCGTTACTCGCGGAAAGACAGCGCGACAAATTGTAAGCACACATTCGCAGGAGTTTTCTCGCTGACAAGAGTGTTTTCATTATCCTCGTTTAGGTTTTGCACCACACAGCATACAGCTCCCGTTTCTGAGTAGTTACTCATTCTTAGCATCCACGCTAATGAGACAGCAATTTCATTGAGTTTCTCATTCTGACATTTGCAAATTACTAGACGTATATATACGAGATCTGTCCGGAAAGTGTCCGACCTCATGATGTACCCGCAGTAACCTTCCAGGAGTACCTTCCGTGCAGAAATCGCCATATATTTCCCCGATTTCCGATCTGGCCCTGATCGGTTTAATATCTTCGGGGCCAGATCGGGATGATTTCATGGCCCAGAGCCAGACCCGAGCAAAATCGGTTCAAGTAATGCAACGCCACCTAGTTCCAATTTAGGGAAATTGCCTTGCTGTCAAATGAAGTGTGTTATTGTCGATAAAATTCATGTTTATTATCTAAGTTTAAGTGTATAATGCAATAAACAATATGTCAAAGTCTAGTACAGTCGAAGCTATCAATAAGACCGCTACCAGTGAGACCGCTTCCCCTGGTCCTTGCTCGAGCTCATCGAGACGCTTCCCCCACTCTCACGCTGACTTCGAAATTCTAGTCAGCCGCTACGAATAGTGCCGCCGTAGAAATCACAATTTTTATGGTTTTTAGGAGGTTTCTTTTTATTTTATGAATTTTATAGTATCGAAAAATATGATAAAATATGAAAATATCACAATTAATATTCAAAATGTTTGAATAATATGAAAAAACTCTCCTGAAAACCATATAAATTGCGATGTCTACGGTGGCACTATTCGTAACGGCTGACGGGAAAGTCTAAGTCAGCGGGAGAGTAAGGGAAGCATCTCGGCGAGCTCGACCAAGGATGAGGGGAAGTGTTCTTATTCGTAGCGGCCTTATTGATAGCTTCGACTGTACACCACGAGTTCGAAAGCAGACAATTTTCATGGTGTGAACGACAGTAAGTGAATCGTTAAATCGTATTGAATATTTATGTTGCATCGAAACGTAACCTCAAACTTGGAATTTACTGGAAAAGTTATTATGAATTGTATATTTTGAAGACATTTTGAGTTTGGGAAAAAGTTACACAAATAACAAAATGTATATAAGATTTAACCCAAGTTATTGAATATTTATTGAAAATTATGTAAATAATGATGCATATCATGGAGAAGAAAGTGGAACGTAACCCGAAATGCAAGCTCCAGGAATTTCAGGAGTGTTGAAATCGAGGATGATGATGAACTGATTGATCACGAGGATTTCAATTCTACTCATGAGGATCCAGATGCTAGTCAGGTTCCAAATGTAAACGTAGATTTAATGAAGAATTTCTTACAAGCTCTAACCTTACAATTAAATATTTTTATTTCAGTATTACTAGCGGAAGCACATTTATTTTTTGCCTATGAGAAAGCAGAGTGTTCATGAAATGAGCACAAATGATTATACACATATTAGATTCACCCATGGTAGATTATTTACAACGTATTTTTTTTAAAGATTGCTTAAGGGGCCATTCATTAGTTACGTAAGGGCGATTTTGATCATTTATGACTCCCCCCCCCGCCCACGTAA
>CAKNXH010000033.1:1649741-1664098 GCA_932178445.1 Andricus quercusramuli | reverse complement strand
TTTTTTTAGCTGCAAGTTTGTTGTAATTATCTCGTTTTTTTGTGTGGGAAATTCAAATATTTTGCCATAAATTCATCCATTTTAGTTGAAAATTCAACTACTTGGTTAGCAGTTCAACTAAAATTAATCTTTTTTAGTTGAAAATTCAACTATTTCATTAGCAGTTCAACTAATTTGTTTAACCAAGAACTGAAGCGGACATCGTGAAGAACAAAGTCAAAAAAACTGCAAAATGTATTGAATTTGCATGTATATTTGTGTTAATATTTGGCACTTGAATAGAAAATATAGTTCACTTCATTCAGTTTCCTTGTTACAAACTTATTATTATGAACAAAATTATAAGAAATTATGAATTTCGAAAATTGCTCTCAACGGGCAATTGTCCGGGGCCAGGTCGGGTACCGATCGGGAGCCAGATCTGGCTCCAATCGGGCCGTGTGTTTCATCAGCGATCAGGCCCAGGTCCGTTTTCCAGATCTGGGCCCGGTTTGGGCCGTAGAAAAATTTCTACACGTGTTCTTGAAACGATCCTCTCACTTTTGGAAGCACACCTCAAGGTCACCTTTCGGAATAGCTAACAGCTGCTTTGTCACATTTTATTTTATTTCCTCTACTTTTTGAAATTGTTTTGCTTTTAGAAAATACTTCAATTTGGCAAACAGCCAGATGTCATAGGGAGCCTGGTCAGGACTGTATGAGGCTGCCAAGGGTGTGTTGGGCCGTGTTTCACCAGGAATTGCTGGATAAGCTGTGACGAATGTGCTTGTGCGTTGTGTTGGTGAAGGACACAGTCGCCATTTTTCTACAAATCAGATTCAAGATTTTAGAAACGATAGTTTTTGAAATCCTTAGGTCTTTCTCTTATCTCTCTTTCTCTCTCATTCAGGCGGCACACAGTGCATTCCTTTACAATTTTTTTTCAAAAATTCTGCTGACTGCTCAATTTTTGATCGATTCTAATAATTTTTTTTAAAACACTCGCACCGAATTATAGTTTCGTGGTGGACTGCTACTTTTTCAGTTTTCCACAGAAAACTGACCTAAAAAATATGAACTTTCCAAGGTAGCTGAACAAAAAAATTTCGAAACTTTTAACACCATGGAATCGGTAATATCTTTACACAAACCTCAAACTCACAAACCCGTAAACCCACAAACCTTAAACCCACAAACTTCAAACCCACAAACCTCAAACCCACGAACCTTAAACCAATTAACCTCCAACCCGCAAACGTAAAAACTCCAAACCCGTAATCCCACAAACCTCAAACGCACAAATCTCAAATCCACAAACATAATTCCCTTAAGCCCATGAACCTACAATCCTCAAACTCACAAATCCATAAACCTAAAATCCCAAACCCACAAACCTGAAGCACATAAACCTGAAACCACAAATCCACAAACCTCAAACCTAAAACCCACAAAAATTATACCTCCAACATACAAACCTCGAACTCACGAACCGCATACCCACAAACCTCAAACCCAAAAACGTCAAACCCCCAAACCCGTAAATCCGCAAATCTCAAACCCAAAAACATCAAACGCATGGACCTCAAATCCGGGAACTTAAAAACCCCAAGCCCAATAACCTACAAATCTCAAACTCACAAATCCATGAACCTTAAACCGCAAACCCACAAACCTCAAACACATAAACCTAAAACCACAAATCAACAAACCCACAAACCTCAAACCCACAAACCTCAAACTAAGAAACCTGAAACCCCCAAACCCGTGAATCCACAAACCTCAAACCCACAAAAATTAAACCTCAAATCCGCACACATAAAACCCCCAAGCCCATGAACCTACAAACCTCAAACTCAGAAATCCATAAACCAGACACCCCAAACCCAAAAATCTCAAACACATGAACCTAAAACCACAACTCCACAAGCCCAAAGGAAGCAAACCCACAAAGCTCCAACCCACAAATGACAAACCTCAAACCCCCAAACCCGTCAACCCAAAAACCTCATACCCACAAACCTCAAATCCAAAAAAATTAAACCTCAAACCCACAAACCTAAAACCTGCAAACCTCAAACCCACGAATCTCTTAACCCACAAAAATTATACCTCAAGCCCGAAAACCTCAAACACATAAACCTAAAAACACAAATCTAAAAACCTCAAACCTACAAACAGCAAACCCACAAACATCAAGCCTCATGTTCATGAAACTCAACATATAAGTAGATAATAATGAATCGTCCACAAATTCACCAACCTTTAGGGTTTAGGGCTTATGGTTTATGGATTAAGGTTTCACGGGTTTTGGTGTTTGAGGTTTGTCGGTTTGAGGTTTGTAGATTTGTGGTTTTAGGTTTGTGGGCTTGAGGTTCGTGGGTTTGAGGTTTGTGGCTTTACGGGTTTGAGGTTTAATTTTTGTGGGTTTGAGGTATGTGGATTCGAGGTTCGTGGGTTGGAGGTTTATGGGTTTACGGGTTTCAAGTTTGTGGGTTGGTGGATTGGAGGTTTGTGGGTTTGCTGTTTGTGGGCGTGTGGCATTGTGGTTTTAGGTTTATGTATTTGAGGTTTGTGGGTTTGGGATTTTAGGTTTGTGGATTAGAGGTTCGTGTGTTTGAGTTTTGTGGGTTTACGGGTTTGGGGATTTGAAGTTCGTCTGTAAAGATATTACCGATTTCATGGTTTTAAAAGTTTTTAAAAAAACAGTTCAGCTACCTTGGCAAGTTCATATTTTTTTATTTTAGTTTTTTGCAGAAAACTAAACAAGTAGCAGTCCTACATGAAATTATAATTCCTCACGAGTATTTAAAAAACAAATTATCAGAATCGGTCAAAAATTGAGCAGTCAGCAGAATCTTGAAAAAAAAATTTGGAAAAAAACTCACTGTGAGGCGGTCACATTCGACTGAAGTACGACCACTTTCGAATTGCCTAAATTGCTTCAGCGCTTAATTTCATTATGCAAGTAATAGGTAGTTCGTTGTCAAATCATTTTGACAATTTCAGCTATCAATTCTGATTCTAATGAAAATTCTAATATCCGTTTTCTTAGGTGTTGAAAAAAAAACACTAAAATAATTCTCGAAAAATTCAATAAATCTACTTTTTATTTTCTTCGGTTTTTTTAATAGAAAGACAATGTCCTCCACAAGCCCTGGAAATATCAACACAGAATCTTAGTTTTTTCTTGAATGCTAAGAGAAATCTCATTTTGATACATTTTGATTCTGTTTAACAATTTGTTTTTGAAAAATCCAAAAAGTATTTGAAATTTGTAGACAAGAAATATTTCTTTGAAACTGCGTCTTATAAGTAATAATTTAAGAAAGCCCCTTAACAATATTCAAATCAACAAAGTTGCGAAAATTAAAAAGAAGGATCGAAATTTCCAATTTTGAACATCTCCTCAGTCCTTTGGATTATTCAAATATGATTTTAGGGTTTCTGTTTTGAAATTTAAGAGAACAGATAATGTAATTTTTATTAAATTTATTAAAATATTATATCGCTAGTTTTAATGAATGTGAACAATAGAATTTTTTGTTCAAAATGTGGCATCTGCTTTGAATGAAATAATAATAATAAAATTACGTCTAATAAAATATATGAATTAGAAAGCAGGTAAATATCATATACGACATTTCTTATTTGAAATTACTAAATTCGTAACCAATTGAAGTTAAATTAACAACAGAAATTCAATTGCAATTGAAAATTCAAAGAAGGGAATTAAAATTGAACTAAACTTTCCTGTTTGAATATAAGGGTAGGATTCCAAAAGGCACTATTTTTTACAAAAAGCGGATTTCTTCCTGTTTTTAATATTGGTATATTATTTTAGTGAAACTAAGGGGGGAAATAGCCACAGGAAAAATTCGGGATTCGGTGAGATTGCGGCTCAAGTAAAAGTTGGCATCCTTTAGAACTCAGACTTCAAAGGAACTCTTCTTGAGGGTTCCTTTTTAGTTCGTTGATATGCGATGGATGGTCATTGGCGGGTGCCGACGTTTTCAACTACCCATGTACAGGAAAGCGCAAGCCTATTTGAAATCAATAAATACTATGAATAATCATGAAGATAAATATCAATCAACTTTTTTTATTCTTTTTTAAGACAAATCAAATTGAATGATAGAAATACCTAGCTTCTTGAAAAAATGTAATATTAAGGTAATATTGCAATTGTATATTATATATTTTCAAATAGTCCCGCGCTTGATGGTACATGCGCAGTTGAAAAATTCAGAGTTTTAAAATAACCTTAACAACTGTCACATTCCAATTCCATGTGCACTATCTTTCTTTGCAAAAATGACTAATGTCTATAATTTGGTTTCTATATGACATTTTTCCCAGTGCAATATTATTTAATCCAAATTATAAAGTGAAATGTGCATCATCAATGTGTGAAATCTTTGAAGTGAATCAAGGCAGAAGGGTCCAGAAGGCTCTATTAGAACAATTCAAATCCATACTTTAGGTTCCTTTAGAAACTATTAATCATTCATGTTTTTCAAGATAAAATGTTTTATTTTTTCGAATTTTGAGTTTTCAGAAAAAAACTTTCTGTAAATTCTGTAAATTCTGCAACATTACTGGAAATAAGTATGTCAATATCCTGCTTTTCAGGTATTCGTCAAACTATCAATATTGTGACCATTTTTGGCAATATTGATGCAGAAAAAAAAACAAAGAAAAAACTACATATTGAGCATTTTTTTATACCATTAAGGTAGTGTTTCTAGGTGGATTATTTACTACTAGTGTAGTGTGGGCTCACCCCACCCACGACGGGCCAACAGCACGCAGTATTCCCGAACGGTCACTCTCCCAAGTACTAACCGCGCCCAACACTGCTTAACTTCAGTGATCTTACGAGAACTGGTAAATGCAATGAGTTGATGTACGATTGTAAACTATTTCAAATTTGAACATTCAAATATGAATTAAGGATCCGTCCCTCTGTGGGGTGGTTAAGGAACTCGTATTGACCCTCTGCATTTCCACTAGTTAACCGAAAAATCGAAAGAAAGAGCTATAATCTAAATAAAAATATTTCTGCTTATTACTTCTCTTGTTGAATTCAAATGTAAGTAGTGGGAATATAGCTGCTATGAAAATAATAATTTTCCAGGATTATACATTTTTCTTGATGGCGGAGAATACAAAAAAGGTTTATGTTTCAATATGAAAGAAAATTTAAAAATGCTTTATATTAATGATTTCAATGAGAATAAGAGGATTCCTGTTCGATTTCGAAAGATCTGTTTCCTGCTATGTAGGTATTATATACAATTTAACGTTATTTTTATTATTAGCAATAAATAACGCGTAAACCGTAAGTTATAGGTCAAAATCGATGTCAGTTCATGATACGGATATCATATTATAGTGTAGTATATGCGGTACTCAAAACTTTGCAACAAATTAATTGAATTTTAAACAAGATAGTTAAATTTTCATCAAAATACTGAAATTTTATTCCTAAAAAGACGAATTTTTAACCAAACAGTCTAATATATAAAGAAAAACGCATAACATTTTCACCAAAAACTTTTCTATTTTCAATCAAGTAGTTGAATTTTCAATCTAAGAAGTCCAATTGTTTAAAGAAAAGTTCAGTTTTAACCTAGAAAAGAGCAATTTGTAACAGAAAATTTAATTTTTAGTCAAGAAAGATGAATTTTGAAACCAAATTGTTGAACTTTAGAGCAAGAGGTGAATTTTCAAAGATAAAAGTTGCATATCAAGGCAAGCAATCAAATTTTTAAACCAAAATTATAAATTTTCAGAAAACATTTGAATTTACAACCCATAAAGTTGAATTTTCAACAAAAAATATAATCGTTGATATTTTAACAAAAGAAAAAAAGAATTTCTAAGGAAATGGTAAGATTTTCAACAAATTAGTTTAATTTTCAACTCACAAAGATAAAATCGCAACAAAAAATGTAATATATATAATTATACAAAAAAATAAATAAATTCATACCAGAAGAGCTGAATTTCAAGAAGAAATGGCAGATTTTTGACCAAGAAGATTATTTTTCTACAAGGAGAAAAATTAATTTCTGAAAAAATAATTTTTTGAATTAACAAAATTAAATTTTCAACAAAAAAAGTAAAAAGTTAATTTTTCCGTGAAAAATAAATTATTTTCAACAAAGGAAAAATCAAATTATTAACAAAATAGAAAAACTGTCTCCAAAAAAAATTAATGTTCAACTAAGTTGACGAATTTTCAATTTAAAAAAATGAATTTTTCGGAAGGCAGTTCAACTTTCAACATAGATGTTTCAGTTGTGTTATTATTTGAGCCGGAAAATTCATCCCAGAACTTGAAACTTGAACGTTCTGTCCTTTTCTAAGAAAAAGATAGCGCTTTACGATAGAAAAGGAACTTGAGACAGTATTATTATTGATGGATAAATTATAATCGACTTGTTCTTCGGGTTTTTGAAAAAAAAAATTTATGAATATTTGGGGAGAGGCGAGAGTCAAAAATAAGAGATTCTGGAATCCGAAATTGATACAATGCGAAAAAGTAGCGTATTTTGATTCAAAAAAGTGTTATTAATTTAGAATCGATAGATATGCAGGTTGATATCTAGTGATCAGAATTAATGTTTGAAAATTTTTTTGTTTTCAGAATTTTCAAATTTTCTAGAGTTTGAATTTCTTTTCTACACTTCTGGGGGTCAAGATAGTCTCCTAAATTTTCAACGGGTCTTAATCAACTATTTTGTAAGAGATTATTCTGATTGCATTCAAACCTGGTTTCAAAAAAAATGCTCATCGCCTGCGTAATTAGAAGAATTTTTTTGCGCACTTATAAACTTTCTACTGATAAAAATGCACTCGGAAAAAATCGGCAAGACCCAGAAATCCAAATCAAAAATACAGAGAATTTTTAAAGTTTTGAATTTGGCTCAAATAAAATTATTTTTATAACTTCTGGTTTTAAGTTTTTTCTATAGACTTATATCTTAGAGCTCATGCTCAGGAAATGGTCAACTGATACCTACAAAAAATTAAGAAGACTTTTTCTTTTTCTATGAATGTAAAAAAATTGAACCTTAAGAGAATTGAGACTCCCTGCAAACAGGAACATTTCTAAACATTTTTTTCGAGCGTGGGTATCCGGGTATATTGAAACGCATTTAAACTTTGCTTATTTCTATTAATTGAATGTTTTATATTGTGATTCAGCAGGTAGACGAATTGAGAAAAAAATTAAGAGCAGTTCAAAAAGGGTGTCATACTTTCGTAGTTGAGTTATAAGTTGGGGGAGAATAAAAACAATGACGATTTAATCATCAATGGAAATAGAAATAAGGAGAAATTTTTATGAGAGGTAAAAATTTTAATTTTCTCAGATTTCACTAATATCGAAAATATATGTAATTTATGTATAAACAGAGAAACTAAAAAGTTCAGAACTGAAGCAAGATCTCGAAAGAAGGCAAGAAGACCTTCTAATGATACACTCACAATCAAACATGCCTTTGTAAATTCCATTAGAATCCCAAAATACTGTTATAATACTTTACACATAAATAATTGTAAGAAAAACCGTTGAAAAATGGAGAAATTGAACATTGTTCCAAATTTGACTAGTCGCCATCTTGTATTTTTCTTTCAAAATTGCGAATGCTACTGGCTATTGCATTGTTTCTGCAAAAGTACATTTGCTTATCCAGTCAGATTTGAGAGGCTTTTCTTCAACAACGGGAAAATTGATCAGTTTTTTGTAATCTGAGCAGTCGCCATCTTGCATTTTTTTAATTTTCGGATTTCACTGATTATTACATAGTTTCTTGTGAATGAATTTGGTCATGTTTTGAAGTTTAAGAGGTGTTCCTTGAAAAACGGAGAAATTAAGCATTTTCACTGTTTATTGCGTTATTTCTGCAAAAATTAGTTCGCTTATATTTTCAATTTCAAGAGGCTTTCCATGAAAAATTGAGAAACTTTTCGCGGTCAAAACTGCTGCCAATTTGGATTCTTGAGAAATTTTACTGATTCATTTACAATTCAAAGAATGTCATATGTATGGCGATTGGAACGAAATTCGTCCCTAAGAGCAAAAAAATTTGAGTTCAAAAAATAAGGGATTCCCTACTTGAGGCAGCATTTATAATATCCTGTTATTTCCATTTATTTATAACATTCGAGCTAATAAAAATAACTTATTTTTCAATTGCAGTTCTTACATCCAGATCATGACGTCGGTCATCAAGATTGTGCAGTCGAAGAATCAGACTAGTCCCTTATTGATTCTTTTGAAGTAGTGGACATTTTTGCCGGAATTCCAGTGATAAGTATCAAATGTTCAAAAAAAGTATTGGCCTAAAAAAGCACTAAAGGAATTGTGGCAACATTTTTGCTTACAGGATATCAAACTACAATTTATTTAAGATGATTCAATCTGCGTCACCACAGCATTTTATGTTGGATCCGCAACGTATGATGAAATTTGCAGATTAGATTCAGAATTTGATTGATTGCGCAAAACGGGTCGAGGCGGATTGCTTTAATAATTCCAAATAAAAATTAGATTACTTGAAACTTATGTATAAATGAACAGCTCTGCATCATGAAGACAGTCATTGAAAAGAAATATACATTTGATTCAGTAATCAACAGAGACATACATAGATTCAGTAATTGCTGATGACAATCAAGAGTTTTTGAAGAGTCCATGAAATTTTAATTTTGCCAAACAATATTATCAGTATCTTTAAGTCAGACTGAATTGTTTGGCATCAAATATAAGGCTTAAGGGCATTTATTTGCTTTCGTGTTCCAAATATTCTCTTTTTCCTCTCGAATTTATTTTTCAGTAAAAGTGTTACAATTTTTATCGAAAATTACAAAAGCGCAATTCTGATGCGCCTCGTCATGGCAATATAGAAGAGTGCATCATGTTAGCTTTCTCTAGATTTCGCTTTGGTTTATGCGCATACCAGAGAGAGCTAACATGACGCACCCTGCTAGATTGCTTTTGCTAAGCGCACTGGAATTGCATTTTTCAATTTTAAAACAAAGTAGAAACAGTTTAACTAAAAAATAGTTACAAGAGGGAAAAGAGAATGATATTTAGAATGGGTATACACCAAAATTAGAACTAAATTTTCAACCGTTTGGCCGTGAAATTATTAGCAATTCTGCTTTCTTGCTATCAATTGCAAGGAAGCTATTTATTGATTAAATGTTGATTATTCACTCATGATTACATAAATATAATTATTGTATTACTTACGATTTGGAAAAATGTTCTCATTCACTATTTTAAATTAATTCAAACGAACATTATGTGCATATTAACGTCAAAAAATTAATGTAAGGTGTTATTTTGTCGACCAGGGTAAATTAATTAATTAATTTTTGATGTTAAACATTTCGATCTACTGGTCAAATAATTTTCCTGGTGAAACGAGAAGAAATCTGCCCCAGCCCGGATTTGAACCGGGAGCGCCACTTTTCACGAGTGGAGCGTTAACCAATTACGCCACCGGGGCTGGCGCAGATAACTTCTCGTTTTTCCTACATCCACAGAATGATGTGAATGTACGTCTAATTTTTTATAACAGATTTTGTCTCGCAGATTTTTTCCCATTTCACCAGAAAAATTATTTGACCTGTAGATCAAAATTTTTAACATCAAAAATTAATTTATTTATTTACCCTGGTCGACAAAATAACGTCTTACATTAAATTATTCAGATAGGTGAAATTTATTCAGACTAGAATGAGTCTCTAAACCCACAGGTTAAAATTATACGTAAATTCACGTCATCGTGTGGATGTAGGAAAAACGAGAAATTATCTGCGCCGGCCCCGGTGGCGTAATTGGTTAACGCCCCACTCGTGAAAAGTGGCGTTCCCGGTTCAAATCCGAACTGGGGCATATTTTTTCTCGTTTCACCAGGAAAATTATTTCACCTGTAGATCGGAATGTTTATCATAAAAAATTAATTAATTTACCCTGGTCGACAAAACAACATCTTAAATTAAATTATTCCGATAGGTGAAATTTCTTCAGATTAGAATGAGTCACTAAACCCACAGGTTGAAATTAGACGTAGATTCGCGTTATCCTGTGGATGTAGGAAAAACGAGAAATTATCTGCGCCGGCCCCGGTGGCGTAATTGGTTAACGCTCCACTTGTGAAAAGTGGCGTTCCCGGTTCAAATCCGGGCTGGGGCAGATTTTTTCTCGTTTCATCAGAAAAATTATTTACTTGACCAGTAGATCGAAATGTTTAACATCAAAAATTAGTCAACAAATTAATTTTTAATCCGAAAGGAATAATTTCGAAACAGTTGAATTATCTAATGAAAAACTTCAGTTTGTAACAAAATACCTTGATTTTGAACAAAATAATCAAATTTTCGAACAATTATTTTAATCTGTTAACGGAAAATTCAATTTTTAACAAAACAGACGAATTTTTAACAAAATAATAGTACTTACAACAGAATAGTTACATTTATAACTAAATGTCTGTTGAAACGAAATTATTTCATTCTCAACAAAATAGTTGAAGTTTTAAACTAGGAAGTCGAATACTTTTGAAAACAGTTGAGTTTTAAATATGAAAAAAAAAGGAATTTTGGACAAATATTCAATTTTAAATCAAGAAAGACGAATTTTTAACCAAAAACAGTTAGATCTTAAAGCAAGTCATCAAATTTTTTAAATCGAAAAGACGAACTATGAAGAAGATATGAGAATTTTGAAACCAAAAATTTGAATTTTCTACAGAAAGATGAATTCGGAACAAAAAATTTAGTAGTTGATAATTCAAAGGAAAAATATGCCATTTATATCAAAAGAGATCAATTTTGAAACCACGAAGACAAATTTTTATCCAAGAAAATTAATTTTCTACCAAAAAAAATGAATTTTCACACAAATACTGGAATTTCAAACTCAGAAACATGAACTTCTAATCAATAATAAAAAAGTTAAATTCTTAATAAAAGAATTACTTTTTAATATTGAAAAATCGATTTTTCAAGAAAATAGTCAAATTTTCAACTTGAAAAATTAATTGTTAATCTAAATGATCAATCTGCAAAAACAGAAAATAATTTCTTACAAGGTAGTTTAACTTTTAACTTAAAAGTTGAATTCCTCAACTAAAGTAATGAATTGTCTACGAATTCAGATTTTTCTGTCAAGAAAGAAATAGAAGATCATCTAAATTGTTGAGATTTCAAGCCAAAAGACAAATTTTCTGTAATTCGGTTGAATTTTCGACCCATACGTATGAATTTTCAACAAGAAAAGTAAATTTACAGTTAAATACAATTTTTACATTAAAGAGGAATTTTCGTACCAGAAAGATTAATTTTTAACAAAAAAAAAGAAGAAGATTCAATGCAAAAAAAAATTCAGGAAGAAGCTCAACTTTTACTTTAGTGGTTGAATTTTTATCTAGGAAAGATCAATTTTTAATAGAATAGGTAAATCAAGTGTATGAATTTTCAACAATAAAATTTTTTTTCAACGGAAAGATTCAAACTTCATACAAGTGGTTTATTTTCTGCCAATGGAGGTGAATTTGAAACTAATAGTATAATGAATGCATTTTTCATAAAGAAAGATTTCTTCAAAATTTTGATCACCCAAATTTGAATTTTCAACGAAAAGTTAATCACGGAAATAGTTTAATTATGAGCGTAAACAGATAAATTTTCTACAAGTCAGTTGAATGTGCAGGCAAAAAGTATGACTTTTTAACAAAATTTTCGAATTTTCAATCAAATGATAAAATTTCTAACTGAAAATATAATCGTCAGGAGGAAACAACTGCAAAAGAGAAGGAATAGAAGAAGAAATACAATGAAAATAAATTGATAGGTAGAATATTATATCAGGGCAGGCGCGAAACTTTATTTAAAAATTGCCAAATTTTTCCCTGAGCAATTTCTCATTTTCTCTGTTTTTCCTTGACCAATGAAATTTCCTGATTTCAATGACTTCCCTGACCTACAACCACCCTAAAATTTGAATAGAACAATATTAAATGTTTAAAAAAAAATTAAATATTGAAACAATATTAAATTTTGAAGACGAGTATTCAAAGAATATTAACTTTTTCACATTCTGATCAGAGAAGGTATTAGATTTTTGAAAAATTTGACCCCCCTACCCTGTTTCCGTCACATGTCCACATGCGGATTTATTTTTAAATTTCACTCAGAATCGAACAAATCGTTTCATTGACATTGGGTCAAACAAATATTGAATGCTTTGAACAAACATTTGCTTGATTTGAATAAAATTTGTTTGATCAAAGTACACCATTTTTCAACTAAAACAAATTTTAATTCAATCAAATTCCATATTTGATATAGAGTCAAACAAATGTTTGTTTAATTCAAGCAAAGATTGTTCTTCGCACAAAGAGAGAGAGAGAGATTCAAACCAAAATATACGATGTGTTTTATTAAAGTAATGAAGACTCTATATCGAATACACAATCATGATATTTTGTTGTCCTAGGTTTCATTGCCTAAATTTTTATTAATTGATAATAGGAGAGACCACCCTACAGTAGATAATGATCCTACAGTAAATGATCAACAATTTAAATGATAATGGATGTTAAATAATCAATTTAATATAATTATTAGTTACGATACGATACGTGTTAATATACTAACATTAAAATTGATTATTTTACTTATATCTATGCTTAGAATTAAGGATTATCTACTGTAGGATGATTGTCTACTGTAGGGTGGTCTCCCCTACATGAATCCGAAATACAATACTCCTGCACATAAATTTCTCTAATTCCTGCCCTACATCCGGATATGAAATCTTGAGTGGAAAGGCAAGTACAACAGCATTTTAAGCACTGGGGCTTCGAGTGGGCAACACTAATGCTCGTTTTCATCCCCAGGAAAATTCTATTTCGCGTTCGAGAGACCCATCCGATGAAATTGAATGCAAATACGTTAGAGGTAACACATCTCTGCTCTGAAAGTTCCTTTCGGCCGAGTGGTATGTTTGTCCAGTCGTTCAGAGTCACATCTTCGTGCACCAAGGGACAGAAAGTGACTGAGAATGACGGAAAACGGAACTGAGAGAGAAATCCAAGGGGAGCGAAAACCAAGGGAGAGAAAACTGAAAGAGAGAGAGAGAAAATCTGTGAAAATAGAAGAAAGGATGCTGAGTTCGAGTGATAAAAGGAGAGAGTCAGCGAGGGGTGCATCAGTTTGAAGAGAGAGAAAAAAGGGAGTAAAGTGGAATGAAAGGGGGATGCTTTAGATTTTCATCATGGCTCATGGGCTGTGACTCACATCCTTAGGGAATGGGTCGTTATTAATTCACCGTGAGACCAAACGAAATTACTTTCTATCTAGCCGGTATGCAGATTAAATGCACGCACGCGCCCCTCACCTATATTTCCGTTGCATTGCCTCAGTGTACACACTGGATACTTCAGCCGATGTAAAACCGGCTTAGCCGGTGCCAAGTGGCGCTAAAGCGTTGCTCATTGTCCACGAGGGATGGCTCTGTTTCAAGGTACACTTTAAATCCACGGGGAGTCTGAAATAAAATTGAAATCGAGACATACGTGACTACTTCGCAGTCCCTCGCGCGAGCATTGTTCATCGCAACCCCCTTCACTGCTTCATTACTCTTATTTATTAAAGTGGAAGTTGAGCAACTCCTTCTGCTTCAGTCATTCCTTCCTTCTTCAAAATCATTTTATTGAGCAGAGAGAATAATATTCTCTGGAACTAATAGCCTCCTTGTCAGAAATGCTTCCTCCATACCCTACCCCTAATCCCTATATCCACCTTCCTACCCATCCTTCAACTTCTGCTCTTACTATGTACCACGCCACATACCCATACACCTACCAACAATCCCAACTACATCCCTTCTACCACACATTGCTCCTCTTGAATCCCTACACTGTATCTTGTCCACCTGTCCACTATCCACCTGCCCTCTACCCTATTCCCTTCAACGCTGCCCCTACGCTGCCTACCATCCTAGCCCTAGCTGCTGCTACCTCTACTCGTATACTATATCACCCTCATACTCTTGCAT
This sequence comes from Andricus quercusramuli, assembly GCA_932178445.1. Classification (NCBI taxonomy): domain Eukaryota; kingdom Metazoa; phylum Arthropoda; class Insecta; order Hymenoptera; family Cynipidae; genus Andricus; species Andricus quercusramuli. The sequence goes on along the minus strand of CAKNXH010000033.1, from coordinate 1,650,042 downwards.
GTGCCCTATAAGGGAGCCTACCTATATCTCTTCTAACACATCTACTCACTTTAATTACCTCAACCCCTCACTGTTTCCATTTGTCCACTATCAACCCATCTACTGTACACGCTTCAAACTCCATCTACCCCCATTTTTTAATTTCTCCTACCACTATCTGCGGACTACTCCTTATCGCCCTGATCAACTTTCTTCTTCCCTATCCTGCTGTTAAATTTCCCCTCTCCCTCTCCCTCTCCCTCTCCCTCTCCCTCTCCCTCTCCCTCTCCCTCTCCCTCTCCCTCTCCCTCTCCCTCTCCCT
>CAKNXH010000033.1:1630139-1649341 GCA_932178445.1 Andricus quercusramuli | reverse complement strand
ATCGTAATGCATAATTTGAAAATCATCTTTTTCAGCGACTTAGCTTCATTAATCCAATTCAAAAATGCCTTAGTTTTCAAATAATGTTTGCAATTGTTTAATTTTTAAGCTTCTAGTTTGAGTTCGTCAAATAAAAAAAACGATCACATACAAAACATTTAATTTAAAATTGTTTGAAGAATTAAACTCTAAAGGTTCAGTATATTCAAGAATCTTCCGTTATTAAGAGTAAAAAAGACTGTTTTTTCCAAGCAAATCATATTCTTTCATAAATAAATCAACCCAATCACTTTAAGTGTCACTGAATACAGCATTATGTGATTCTTATTAGTCATATATTCATCATCTTTGAAAATTCTATGACTTCCATGAAAAAATACAGTTTTGAATGCGCAATTCTAAAACAGTTCAAATTTTCAAGCCTTTAAATATAATATTTTACTTTGAAATTTTGAATTTGAAAATATTTGGTTTGAAATTTTCTAATTTTTGGACGTTTTCATTTTCACAATGTTGTAGTTTCAAATTTAAAAATTAGAAATATCAGAATAGTTTCCCTATGAAATCATTGGGAATTTCATATTAAAAACCTTGTTAGTTCGTTTTCAATTAAATGACTATAATTTAAATATTCTCATTAGTTCTTTCTTTCCAATTTGAATGTAAAAAATTGTCGGATTTTTCAGATTCTTTCAAATAGTAGAATATCAAGTTGAAAGACTTGATAGTAGGCACAATTTGTACTTCAAAGAATTTCAGAATTAGACATTGCAAATTGAATATTTTTACATAAAAAAATGTTCGATAGTATTGCACATTCTAAACTCAACTTAAAAAAAGTCTAGTTTAAATATTTGAGATTGTACAAATTCAAACAATTAAATAATATATAGTAACATTGTTTTCTATTTTTTTTCTTGAAATTTTAAATTTCCAATATAACATCTTAAAATCACCCTATTTTCAATTGAAGATTTAAGAAATGATACCATTGAAATATGAAAACATTTGATTGGAAAATGCCAAGAACGATTATTAATTTTAATTAAGTATTAAAGATTAAACAATTTGAAACTAAAAAACTAAAAATTGTGTATTTGAAATTAAAGTAGATCGAAAATTGAATAATTTGAAATAATTACCTCAGAAACTTAATAATTTATTTAATTCCGAATAATTACAATTTCAGAGTTCTAAATCTACATGTTGAATGATAAGTTTTTTATTTTCAACTTCCATGAGTTTAAATGTAACAACTAAAATTGAAAGGGTAGAATTTTGAAAAGTATTATTAACAATAACATTTTTTAAAAATTATCAGCAATTGAAATTAACCTAAAATAATTGAGATTCAAGAGGGCCTGTGAACAAGAGTTTTCAGCAGTGCATGCTGATTAAAATTTTATTCAGTTTGAAATAAATTTCGGATTCGGTCAATTTGCAACGATTCGCAGTAGATATTTTTCTCATTTTCAATATTTCACATTCAAAATTACTTTACATTGGAACGCTTTTGTAGAATAATTTAATTCTGCAAGTTCTTAATTGAAAATGTTTCCACTTCGGACAATGAAATTGAGGGTGGATTCATTTTTTTTATTTTATAAAAAGTCCAATCAATTTTAATGTGAAATTGTATTTTTTTCCGTCATAACGCTTCAAATTAATAATGATTACAATTCAAAGGTTTTTAATTATGAATTATTTAATTTTGAACGATTTTACTGATGAAAGGAAAGTGTAAATTCCTTTGATTTAAGAAATTTAAAAAGATCACATTTATTAAATTCCAATTTGAAAATATTCAACTTTCAACCCTTTGAAATTGTCCTATTTTCGAAACTTGTTTCTGGAATCATTTAATTTCGCGATTGTTCAATTCAAAATAATATTGTTTCGAGTTGAATACTCCTTGTAATTGTTTCAAAATTTCACCTATTGTAAAATTGGTTGTTTTGGAACATTCTTAATAGAAAATCCTTAAATATATTTTTTTAATTTCAAACGTTTCTGACTTGAAATTTCAATTCCTAATTATTATTACGAAACTTTTCGTAACTTAATAATTAAAATTTTTGTTCAATAATGAAAATTTAAATTGTTTATATTGTTAATGCTAAGAAAAAAAAATCCAGAAACGCGAATGCGTGCTTGCATTTACTGCTAGTGCTACTTGAAATCGCAAACTCATAGAATTATAAAATGCTCATAAAAAAATTGTTGAGTATACTCAAAGGGTGAATCCATTCCGGTTATCAGTTGCTCGCAAGCACGTATGATTCCCAGGGGAGCAAGTTCTCTACTTATAGCTCCTCCAAGTGTCCTTTTCGACTGAAAAAGAAGACAACCCAGACGCGTTAGATGCACGTAGCCTGACGTGGCTCGATTATTATTCTAAGGACCTGGGGCAAAAAGAATAGAAAGTAAAGTCAGGTAAATTGCCCCTCCAACGGCTGCTCTAGCGAAGCATCAGCACCGGAGGCAACATTTCGCGAAACTTCCGGTTCCGGTGCTCCCTACGGCCAACACTTCTGGAGTTTACAACAGAACTGAGGCTTTTCAAATCCGGGTCCTCGATTCCACGGGCGAATAGTCGGAATTGAGTTTGCTCTGGGTACGAGGTTTCATTTCCTGTTGGCCTGCGAGCATCGACGAATTGTCTTTTGAATGCGTTTTATTCCGGATTCATTCTCGCTGAACATGGACCTCCTTTTATGCATTATGAGACATGATAAAGAAATCTATGAGAACGGGAAAACTCTCGAAAAGTCTCCCAAAATTTTTAAATTAACATATTAAATTAATGTTGATGCAAAATTGGTGTATTTTTGTCCTGGCTAAATCTTCAATTAACCCGTGATCAAGACATAGCCAAGATTTGCTGAAGACGTTTTATAAGTCGAGCTTTTGAATTTTCAACAAAATACATCAATCTTCGAATAGGAAAAATAAATTTTTTATGGAAAATATCAATTTTCAAACAAAAATAAAATAGTTGTATGGCTATTAAAAGAAAAAGAAATCCTCAACCAAAAAAAAAAAGAATTTTTAAGGAAAAAGTCAGATTTCAAACCAAAGAGATGAGTTTTCAACTTAAATGATGAATGCTAAAAAAAAGGTTTTAAACAAAATACTTGAAACCAAAAGATAAGTTTTTAACCCAAATACTTATTTTTTCAAAGGGAATAGTTAAACTTCCACCAAGGAGGAGCATATTGAAAAAATATGAATCTTTTTTAATCGAGTTCAACTTCCAACCAAGTAGTTGAATTCTGAACTGAAGAAGATGAATTTTTCACTAAACAGTTGAATTTTCTAGCAAAACGATTAATGTTTTACCATAAAACACGAATTTTCAACTAAATACATCAATATTTTATAAAATTGTTGAATTTCCAAGCCGAAAGGACGAATTTCACAGCCACACAAAAAAAATCGTTTTTCGGGCCTGGAGATCAGACCATGTTGACCACATATTTTTTTTTGGTCGCTGAATCCGAATCCGAGGCCCAAAAACCCAAGCATGTCAGGGTTCTGACATAACCTCATAAAACCTCATAGAAGTTAATTTTCTCAATTCCGGGGGTCAGACCATGTTTATTATATGTGTTTGGGGTCACTGAATCTGAATGCAAGGTCCAAAAACACCAGCACGTCAGGGTACTGACATAGCCTCAGAAATCTCATACAAATTTTTGTTTGAGTCCGGGGATCAGACCATGTCTACTATATGTTTTTGGGGTCGCTGAATCCGAATCGCATAAGGAAATTTCTTGCAATAAAAGGATTCCTGTTGAGACAAATAAAAATGTTCTCAACCTTAAATTCGAAAGGAAATTCCATTCAGGTCAAGAAATATCCTTTTGTTACAAGAGGACATTTCTCTGTTTCATTGAAAATAAAAAACCGGACGTGCTGGCATTTTTCAGACCCAGGATTCGGATCTAGCAACCCCAAAAACATATAGTGAACATGGTCTGACCCCCGGTCACGAAAAAAAAGTTCTATAAGGTTGTTTGAGGTTGTGTCAAACCCCTGACTTGCTGGGGTTTTTTTTGGACCTCAGATTTGGATTTCGCGAGCCCAAAAACATATAATAAACATGGTCTGACCCCCAGACTTGAATCTAAAAATTTTATGAGGTTATGTCAGAACCCTGACGTGCTGGGGTTTTTTGGACCTCGAATTCGGATTCAGCGACCCCAAAATATATAATAAACATGGTCTGACCCCCTGGCTTGAAAAATTAAAATTTTATGAAGTTTTATGAGGTTATGTCAGAACCTTGACCTGCTGGGGTTTTTTGGACTTCGGATTCGTATTCAGCGACCCAAAAAAACATATAGTCAACATGGTCTGACCTCCAGGCCAGAAAAACGATTTTTTTTGTGTGGCTGTGTTATGTAAAAATAATTTTCTATCAAAATGATAAATTTTCAGGAAAATAGTTTAATTTCTAACCAAAAACCAAAAATATGAATTTTCAGCAAGAAAGTTAATTTTTAACTGAATAGTTTAGTTCTGTACCCAATTGTTGAATCTTCAACCAAAGAAGATTATTTTAGACACAAACAATTGCATTTTTAACCAGAAAGGATGAATTTTTCACCAAGGGTTAATTTTCGACTAAAAAACACCAATTTTTAACAAAATGAATAAATTTTCCATTCGAAAAAATAAATTTTTAATCAAAAATATTAATTTTAAATCAAGAATAAAATAGTTACTTTGCTTGTTGGAAAAATGAATTATCACCCATAAAAAAACGAATTTTCAACAGAATATTTACATTTTAAACCAAAGAGATGAATTTCCAACTAAAATTATGAATATCAAAAATAATTAATTTTCAACAAAAGAGTTCTACCCAAAAGATGTTTTTTTAACCAAAATATTAATTTCCTGAAAATCAGACAGTTAAATTTTCGTCAAGGCAAGTGAATCTGGGAAAAATATGAATTTCGTACAAACTAGTTTAACTTTGAATCAAGTATGTACTTGAATTTTGAACTAAAAAAAAATTAATTTTTAACCAAGTAGTAACATTTTCAATGAAAAAGATGAATTTTCTACCAAAAAACACAAATTTTCAACAAAATACATTAATTTTTAACAAAATTAAACTATATAACTTGGATGAATAAATTTAGTTTTCAACAAAAATTAATTTTCTATCAAAAATATGAATTTTCATAAAAATAGTCCACCACTTGTTAGAATATTATTTTCTGTACATATCGTGAAGGGGAATGCGATTTCGGGGCTTGTCGCAAAACAGCTAAAATGATCGGTTCCACGATCGATTGATGCAACCAAAAAAATCTGGGCTTAAATGTACTCCATTGTTTGCATGCAGCCCCTTGAACCGCTCATTGGAGGGGGGGGGGGGGGGTGTATTGTTCCGCCCTATTCCAGTCATGGAATCAAGTTTGAAAATCGAACATTTCCAAAACTCCATCATTTACATTTACTGTCACTTTTACTGTATTGTGCCAGGGTCCCAAAATCGCATTTTCCGTGTGGGTAGTGAAGAAAATAATTTTCCCAACGCACAGTAGGAAAGAAATGACTTTTTTGTTCAAAATAACGTACAGCCCACAAATAATGACCGATTTGGACGAAAAAAATTTGAAAAAAGGCTGATAAGATTTCTAAGAAAGTTCTTGAGAATGATATTTTAATTAGCCTTTGAATTTTTTTATAAATAAACAAATATTACGAAAAAATTGCCATTTTTTCTATTTGACGTTCCCAGTGCTCGTCAATGACAGAAAAATTGTGGAAATCGCCTAAGTTCCATAGAGTCATATTGGTTAAAGATGTTCCAATATTCTGCAATAAACAAGAAAATTGTTATAACCAAGTTCTTTGTTGAAAAAATGTTTCTTACGATTTTCCATAATTATAATTATGTTTTCTTAAGTTATACTGCAAGCATTTCCAATAGAAAAATATTATATTAAACGAATTTTCTCGTAAGATTATAATTATTTATAATATTAACAAATTTAATGAAGAAATGTAGTAATCAGACATTTTTCGACAGAGAAATTCGTTTTTTCCGATGTCAATTTTTTAAATTAGGAACTTCATCATAATTTTAGCAGAATTAAAAATTTGTTGGATAATATCATGATTTTTTAAAACACATTTAATAAACAAATGCATTATTCGGGCATTCGTCGGCAGGAAAATTCGGGTTTTTCAATGCCACCCTTTTTAGCTGGGAGCTTCGTAAAAATGACAGCAAAATTCATAATTGGTCAACCAATTTCATATTGTTTTGAAAACCAATTTAATCAACAAATGCATTGTTCGGGCATCTGTCGATGGAAATTTTTTTTCCGAATTCAGTCTTTTTAATTGGGAACTTTATTATAATTACATTAACACTCGTACTTAGTTGACAAATTCTGTGATGTTTTGAACAAATTCAATAAACATATAAATTATTTGGGTATTTGTCAGCGAAAAAGTTTTTCTTCTGCAATCTCAGTCCATTTAGTTTAAGTTTTTCATTACTTACATTCTTTTTATGAGTCTGCAGCTTCAGGATCGAGTAGAATGTCCTTTTCCTTCCAGTTTCGTCTATTTACTTTTTAGATTTATTTAAAAATACATGAAATTTATCAACTCATTATGAATTTTGCTGAAATTATCCTGAAGTTCAAAATTAAAAAGACTGACATCGAGCAAAATGAATTTTTCAGTCCACAGAAGCCCGAATAAGGCATTTGTGTAATAAAATTGTTAATGAAAAACATAAAATTGATCAACTCATCATGAATGTTGATGAATTTATTATGAAGATCCCAATTAAAAAGTCTGATATCGAAAAAACGAATTTTTTGTCGACAAATGCCTGATTAATGCATTTGTTTATTAAATTTCTTTGACAAATAATGAAATTTATTAACTCATCATGAATGTTGCTGAAATTGTCATGAAGTTTTCAACTGAAAGCACTAGCATTAGAAAAAAACTAATTTTTCTGCCCACAAATGCCCAAATAATGCATTTGTTTATTAAATATGTTTTGAAAAAGCATGCAATCAATCAACAAATAATGATATTTGATAAAAATATCATTAGGTTCCCTATTCAAGAAACTGACATCGAAAAAAACGAATTTTTCTATCGAAAAATGCCTGATAACTGCATTTGTACATTATATTTGTAAATAATATAAACAATTATAATCTCAAGAGAACATTTTGATAATATAACATTGTTTGCATTCAAATTTCTTGCATTATAACTGAATAATGTATAATTATGGAAAATCGTAGAAAACATTTTTTCAACAAATAATTTGTTTATAAAATTTTTTTTTGTTAATTGTATAATATTGAAGCATTTTTAACTAATGTGAATCTATGAAACTTAGGCAATTACAACAATTTTCCTGCTATTGACGAGCACCGGGAACGTAAAATAGAAAAAATTGCCATTTTTTTCCTCATATTTGTTTATTTAAAAAAAAAACAGAATTTAAAAATCAGGTTTGACAACTCTCTTGGAAAACTTATCAGCTTTTTTTCAAAATTTCTTGGCTAAATTGGTGAATATTTGTGGGCCGTACGTTATTTTGAACCAAAAAAGTAATTTTTTCTCCCACTGTGCAACGCCGTGGACAAAATGCGATTTTACCCACTCCTCGATATGTCAAAACTTTTCTCCACGTTGTTGGGAAAAAATATAGACCTCAACTGGTGCCGAAGAGCTTTTTAAATTCATGTAATTGCAAAACTCGTTGAGAAATATACAATTTCTTAAGGTTGCTGGAAAAATTTTTAATGATTTTTCATTCTGGAAAATTAATGTTGAGAAAATATTCGAAAAGTTAGCAAAAACAAATTTTAATTAATAAATCTCAATTTAAGAGTTATTATTCTGGAAAAAATTGAGGATTTTTTGTTATTTAGAACGTTTAAAAAGATTCCAAAATAATTTGAAACTTGAAAACATTTTAAACCGTTTAAAAACTCGTTCGAATCAAAATATAGATGTCTGGAGAATTTGAAAAAAAATTTAGAAGCTTTTTAAGCATTCTGGAAGGTTTCAAACAAATAAGAATTATTCATCAAAATTCCTAAAAAAACTAAAAATGGTTTTGTTTGTGAAGATTAATTATAAAAAATATTTTAAAAAATTACCAATATTTTCAAGTAATAATCTGGGAAATTTTTATGCAATTTTTTTAATCTCGCAGGATTTTCAAACAATTATAGGAAAAATTCAAGTTCCAAAGATAATAACAGAATTTTCATTGGATTCCTGGAGAATTTTTAAATGATTTTATTCAAAGAAATTTTAGTGCAGTATTCAAAAAGATTTAAACAGAAATTTGTATCTATACATTAACGTTTCTAGTTAAAAATCGACTAAAATTATATAGTTTTGGAAAAATTATGAATTTTTTTATTCATTCTTCAATTTGTAGTATTGGAAATGATAGCGTGGATTTCTTTCCTTCATTAAATCTTTGAACTGTACAATTGATAAAAGCCAAAAATAAAAAATATGGCTTTTTAGCGCCTTTCAATAACAAAATTTTTAATTGAAAAATCAAAAATGTTAACCTTCCATTTTATATGCGTGGATTAATAAGCGTTTGAATTAAAAAAGCTTCAAGCTCTAATTTTTAAATGTTCCAGTGGGAAAGTATTGCACTCTTGAGTGTTTTAATTTTTAGTTAAGTTTCAATAAGTATATATAATTTTTCTTATATTCAAGAGTTAGAATCTCTTAATTTGAGTGACTGTGGTGAATTCTTTTTCAATACTAGTTCAATTTTTATTTGCAGTCAAAAAGTTGTTCCTCTTTGACGTAGTACGACTAATATTGAAAACATTGAAAAAAAACTTGAAATTACATATATGATGTCCAGTCAATTATTATATTGAAAAAAACTTCAACCGTAAGGTTTTTTGTTGTTAAATTACGATTATTTATTATTGTCTCTAAATATTTTTCCATTCAATTGAAGTTTATACATGGAAGCTTTTCTGTAATAACGATAATGTATCCATCTTAATTTAAAAATATTTTTTTGCAATATTCTAATTATCTGTTATCCGAGGTCGCAAAAGAACAACTGTGTTGCTGCAAAACCTGTAAATTCTTGTAGATTTTTGTAGTTGTACTTTATTGTATTTCTTTCAGAAAATGGGAACTACAATAAAATACAGCAACATACAAAAAATACAAAAAGTACAATTTCGTCCGAATAATAGAAAAAAGTTGTACTTTCGTGTCATTTTGGTTATAATTCGTTGCATTTATCTATAGATCACTGGAAAAATGATTTTAGCTTCTTCTCCTTTTTTGTAAAAAATTTTTCACTAGGGTCGTCCAAAGCTTTCCGTAATATTACAAATCGAAACAATATTCTGAAAGCTCGCATTAATCGCCTACCTTCAGAAATAAATTTCGGGAACAAAATTACACTTCAGGACAGAAACCGTGGCTGTGGGAGTCTTTGCCTAAGGGGTTGGAAGTCGGGGTGTCAACCCTTGATATCACAATTTCAATTGACCCCCCGCAGACTTTGCCAGATGCGACCGCGGAGCGTGCCACGTCGAGTGAGATGAAAAATGATAGGACGTCCATTGTGCTTTTGAGGGTGTGAGCTATATACTGTATACACTGTGAATATTTTTGTTGCTCTCACCGTCAAGTGCTCCGCTTATTTTCATTTTTATTGCTCGCACAGGTTCGTCGAACAGGTTCCCTTGTTCGGGGTGAGTTCATTTGTTACATTGTGCTCTTCTTACTCCCTGATGTAACCCAACTTCCATCATGAATATTATGGGAAAAAAGAAATGCTATTCTATTTAATAAATGTATAGGGGAACAAGTGTAGAAAATTATCGCGGAACCATTCGGGGCCAGGGTAGACCGCCCTGACCGCAAATGTGGCGTTGCAAAAGAGGTCTGTTGTGACGCTGAGAAATTTTGAATTTTTTAAGCACTCTGGATATTTTTGGAATTGTGAAGAAAAAAAATTTGAAATGTCACTTTTGATACTTTCGAACGGCATTGCTTCTTTTGTAAATGTAAAAAAATTGAAAGAGACCCTTCGAATGTTTTTTCACCCCAACTGGCTAGCCAGCATCTGATTATGGCCTGAATTTACTGACTAGATAATGAAGAAAAAAATACATTTCTTTGGTGCTCACTTTTCATTTTAGAAACTGCTTAAAACCCGCCTCTCTTTTGAAATATACAGAAAAATATGTTTATGAAGTAATAACAAAACTGGTTATCAGCAACGTTTGTTACTTTTGCTTTTAGCATTATAATGGTCAAGGTATGAAATTAACATTAAAATCTACAAAGGAAGACTTTTGTTCTTTTTACAAAAATACTGTTCTTGGGTAAATCGGTCATGTTCTATTTATTGAAATAAAAAAATTGGCAAAATCCATTTATTTATATGAAAAACTGTAGATATGCTAGATATTAATGCACAAAGTTGCCGAGAAGCCTTAATAATAAACACATCTAAGCAGATGTGTACAGAAGTAATTAATTTGATCATTAAAATCATTGTGTTAGCACAAAATAAAACAAAAAAGTATACAGACATTGATGAAATAATTAATTGTTTATTTAAACCATTTAATTTTGCTCAACAGTGTCATTAACACACCTTATGACTGACAGGTATAACAAAAGATTCTCACAATAGATAATATCTATTAAAGGAAAAGTTTTTTAATACATGTGTGAATTTTGCAGATTCTACAAAATTTAACTCGATATCTTTCTATATATTCTATGAATGTTCAAATAGGTTCAAATTAAATTTTTCAGATTACTAATCCGAATTCTCAACGTAAATTCTTTCTAAAAGAAATTGTTTGTAAAAAAACGGCTATTATTTGGATTGGTTCGGTAGACCAAGTAAATAATTGAGGTTTACAAATAATCTGAGATCTGGAAGTTGAATATACATTGAAATTAGAATTCTGCATAAAAAAAAAATAATATCCAAAAAGTTCTTGCCCAACTCGATATTCAATTGAATCTTCTCATTTATTCCAAATATACTAAAAAATGTGCTTTACATGATCATTTCTCAATTTTTTAGGTGAAATTGTTGATTCCTTCATTATATGAAAGAATTTAGGAAACTATATTACTACGAAGACTAGAGATAAAAATGAATTATTCACAATAATATATTATAGAACAATACAATAAGAACAAGTGTTCTCACAAACATTTCTGTCAAACAAAAACTGGATCTTTAATAGAGATTTTTGTAATCCAAATAGTGCTACAAACACCTCTATAGAGGACACCGTTTTTGTTTGACATGAAATAGTATTGAAACTTTTTTACTACATATGTTATGTATATCACCGTACATATAAACAAAAATTTACGAAAAGAATGCTGGAAAATCAAAATTTGAACTGTCAAAAAAAGGACTCCATTAATTTTTTCATCTCTTGCTTAAATTATTCGGGCAAAATCAGCGAATTGAATGTATTTTTATAACAATATTTATAACTTTTTTAAATCCTTCTTTACAAAAACATCACGCGAGCGATTTTTTTTAGAAACATTGTTTAATTATCTCACAATTTTAAAATTAAAAGCTTCGGAATTATTTTAAAAAATAACAATGTTTCTAATATCACCGCATGGTTACAATAGTCTCTAAAAGGATTAAAATGTATTATTCATATTTCTATAATGATTTCAGATGATTGATAATAATTATATTATTAATCAGCTAGAATTATTTCTTCTTGAAAAATGAAAAATGCAGATGTGCTATTGAAAAGAAGGATCGGTGGCTCAAAGCTACCCTCGAATCCGGGTGAAAAAAACTGAACATGTACTTGTGCTATTCGATTTCAGGAAATCGGACTGCAGACTGTCGAGGATCCTCATGAGCAAAAACACATCTGCGCAGATGTGTTTCTTTTATCAGGATCTGATGGCTCAGCACTATTTGAAATCCTAGAATTCGTGTAGATATGCTAGAATTTCTGCAGATGTATTGTTTCTTCACCAGGAATTCTCGAAAATCGCTCTAGATATGGTAATTGAGACCTCATTATCTCGAGATTTATTTACAATTCTTAATAATGATTAGCATAGTTAAATTCGTCTTTTCATTACGAATTCAACCATGTAAAAAACTCATTTTTGATCAAAACGCAGTTGTACAGTTTCTTCATCAGGACGGCATCCACGCCTGAAAAATGAAAGTATCACATCATGCTATATAGATCTAGCCGAAATTGGTTGAAGCCCATGAAGCTTATAAATCAGATAAGGTCCCTCACGACTTTCAGCTAGATTTTTTTCTGTCAAAAATAGCTGTGCTCATATTGAACGAAGACATTTGTGTCCATTAATACAGTCTAAGACATATGAGTGTATATGCCAATAGCTTGAAAGGAATGAAGATATAAGCTGAGGGGCATATATTAGAAAAATACTAAAGATTGTTTGAATCTAGACACTAGACAAGCAACAGTATTCATCTGGTGTTTCTTCTCACAAGGTGCAGGTTGCATAAAAGCATTTCGACTTTTTTAATTTACAAGGTTACATCTCGGGGAGACTAGATGAAAAGGTGCTAACTCGTGGCTACAAAATCGAAAGGTACTACAATCTTGAGGGTGCTGATGTTTCCAATGCAATTTATATAGGATTTTGAAACTTCAAGGGTTTGGTCATGCGAGTTAGCACATTTTCATTTTCTCGCCACGAGTTAGTACCTTCTCATTTAATTTCTCCGAGATGAAACATCATCATTTGTAGACATTCATTTGTTCACCTATTATTCCCCTATATTCGTGAACACTCACCCTATTTTCATATTCCTCATTGCAATATTACTTTTTTCATTATTTGTATGATTCCTTTTGGATACCAAAATTTAGTGAAAAGAGGCAAATTCTCGCGATTTTTAATTAATTCGCGAAAGAGAAAAATTATTTGCAATAAAGTAATATCCTATATATCAGCAAACTAATAGATAGTTTCACCTGTCCTAAGATTTTTACATCGGCACATTGGTAAGAGCCTTAACAGATCCATAATTTCATAACCAATGTAAATGAAAATGATTGAAAAATGAAGAAACTCGCCTTAATATACGAACACCTGGGAAAAACACAAATTTCCGCCAAGCCTCAGGAAATACGAGTTCTGAAATTTCCAATTTAGGGATTTTTAATTAGATCGAAGTCATATTCGAAGTCTCATTTATCGTCCAATAATCAAGTTAATGTATGGAATTCCTGAAATAAAACAAGAATTCAACGATAAAATTTAGTCAACCACCACAAAATGCTCCTATTACAATTCCTAAAAAAAATTTGCTTCTTCGGACAAAAATAAAGAAGGGGAAAGAAAAATGAGAAGGCAACCAACCAAATCTCCTTCCTTCTTTCTTTATTACTCTTGTCTTTTTTATTTTTATCAGTATCAAATCACAATATGAAAGTATGCAAAATATTTTCTTCTCATTTTTCTTTTCTCATTTTTATTTTTCTCCAAAGAAATAATTTTTTTGTTTTTAGGAATTGCAATGGGAACATTTTGTGGTGGTTGTCTAAATTTGATCGTTGAATTCTTGTTTTATTTCAGGAAGTCCATACATTGACTTGATTATTGGACGTTAAATGGGATTCTGAATAGGATTTTAATCTAATTGAAAATTCTTAAATTTCAATTAGTTGACTTGGTTTAGAGGTCATTTCTAACGCCCCTTTTTTCAAATTATGTTTTTTAATCAAATAAAAGTTACGTCTGGTCCTGTAACCTTCAGAAAGGTTGAATTATGGTCTAATATCTACCAAAAATTAGGACGCAGTATCCTTCAGAAAAGGTTTTTGATTTAATGTCGAAGAAATTATGTTTTACCTGAAAAAATATTTTTCTTGGATAACAAATTTTGAGGTTTTGCTTTTCACAGTAACTTTTGCAATGGACAATTCAAACATAATTTGAAGAATTTCAAACTCTCAGTACTGAATTCACTGATCAAGGATGTTTTAAATCATGTTAATTTTTTGAAAGTAAAAATTTCCACAATTAAAAGTGAATTAGAAGTATGTTTACAAAAATATTAAATCATTGATCTTTCAAAACATAAGATTTTCCTTAATCGAAGATTTTTGAACAATGATAAAAAGCATGAGAACAAACTTTCTATCTTGATCGATCAACAAACTAATATTCAAGAGAAAAATTTGAATTTACACTAGATTTTTAAAGAAAAATATAAGGATCCTTGGTTTGTCAATTTGGCAAATATTCCTGATTCAGTTATGGATATTTTCAGATTAGCTGAAGGTTTTAGTAAACATCTGATGAAAAGTAAATTGACACAAATGATGGAAATAGTCCAAGATGTTGAGTGAAGTATACACAAAATTCCAATATTAGATCAATAATATTTCAGAAACAAGGTTTTACACTTGTCAAAGAGCTTTGTTGATAAGAATTGTTTGCACTTTAGTAGTATTGATCGTAAAATTTCTGAAGGTTTCAAGATAATAAAAGATTTCCTTAAAAACAACCCTGATATAATTTGCAGGAATCCTGATAGAGGCAATATTACAGTTTGTATGAAGAAATCAGGTTATATTAGGGATATGAAGATTCACTTTACAATCGTGATAACTTTGAATTATTGAGTGAAGATCCGTTGAAACAATTAAGGAGAGACATTTTCCAGGTTCTAGACAATTGAAGAAAGAGAGGACTTTTGGGTAAGGATATAAGATGGACTGATATAAATACTGTAGAAACAGTTGTTGCAGGATGTTATGATTTGAGAAAGATTCGTAAAGATGGCTATCCTTTGAGAATGGTTATTTCAACTATTAACACTCCCACGAAATTTAAAAAAAAACTTCAATTTGATACTTGAAGACTAATTTACAACTTCTGGATACAATATTAAGAATAGCTGCGAATTCCAAAAAATTATTATTCAAAAAACTGTTCCTGATGATCATGTCATGATTTCTTTAGATGTTGTTGCAATGTTTCCAAGTATACCCCTTGAATTGGTTAAACAGGCAGTATTGAATAGATGGGACAATATAAGAACACGTACTCGATTAAGTCAGAAAGATTTCATTAAAGGGATAGTATTCATTATGAACTCAATTTATTTTGAATTCAATGGATCTTTTTATAAGTAAAAGTTTGGTACTCCCATAGGTTCAGTCATTTCTCAGATTTAAGCAGAAATAGTTATGGAAGATTTGGAGGTCTTTGCTTTCAAGAAGCCGGATTTTGGTTTGCCCTTTTACTTTCGGTATGTTGATGACACCTTATTATGCGTTCCTCTAGAAAAGTTAAATGCAGTTTTTGATGCTTTTAACAGTTTTCATCCGAAACTTCAAGTTACCCATAAAATAGAGAGAAATAATAAAATCAGTGTTTTGAACGTAGAAGTAATTAAAGGTCAGGATGGTAATATTATTACCAATCGGTATAGAAAAAGTACATATTCAGGTAGAATTTTAAATTTCTTTTTGGCTCATCCTTTCCAAAACAAAATTGTAGTAATCAAAAGCTCAGCTGACAGAGCTCTAAGAATGTCCCATATTTCATTTCACAAAGAGAACTTGAATATTGTTAGGAATATCCATTTTCTTAATCATTACCTACAAATGATGATTGAGCAACCTATCACAATTAGAATCCAACAAATCATGAACACACAAAGAAACATTTTATTTACAGATAATCAGAAAGAATTGAGAGGATATAATTCTTTTAATACTTTTGTTCTTCGTTTTTTTGGTCAAATTTCCAAAACTATTGAATTTCTGTTGAAAAAATTTAGTATTCATACTATCTTCCGTATACCATTTAAAATGGATTCAATAATAACGTTTGGTGAAGATCCTTCAGATAAAGTTGGAAAAGGTGGTGTTGTTTAGAAGATCACTTGCAAGATCTGTAAGACGACTTACGAGGAACAGACGGGCAGGCAATGATTTGCAGTAAAGTAAGATCCTACGTATCAGCAGGCTAATAGATAGTGTCATCTGCATTAAAAATGTAACATTGACACACAGGCAATGGCCTGTAAAGATGAGAAAAAAACTTTTGATGCAAGGTAACCGAGAATGATTGAAACTTGAGAGAAATGGTAATAAAAAATCATAAATTTCTGAGTAAACGATCAGCGTTGTGGAGACTAGAAATTCTCAGAGCTGTAAAAGTACAGCTTGTAAAAGTACAGATTGGCAGGATAGTGTAAGCCTCAATAGACTTGAATCGCTATACTTTTCCTCGTTCCTCGAGCGGCACGTCACAAGCCCTGCAATTGCACGTTGACACGTAAACGTTTCTGACAATCTTCCAGTCGTGAACTCGGAGTGATCTTACTGATTACAAACAAAAGGTCGTAATGATAGCTCGTACACAATGTGCTCACACGTAGTGCAAAGTGCAGTGCTCGTTGACTGCCAAGTACAGTATTAAACTGATATCTGATCCAGAAATTTACTCCAGTTACAGAAACCAGTAATAAAGTGCACACCAAAAATCACTTGCCTCGAAAAACTTAAAAACGATTCTTTTATAATTCATCTCAATTCAACATCGAGACCATAATCTTTATATGAAGAACTTTACAAAAAAATTAGGAGGTTATTCGTAAGCTCAATTTTTCTTATAATTTTTAAATTAACACGCTTGAAATATATAACTTTATATATTTCATTTATTGATATAAACATTGAGACAACATTCTCTAAATTTTTTTATTATCCCCAAATTAATAATTATAGAATTTATATGAAATATCGTTGTTGAAATTCAATAATTATGATGTTCTACAGGATCTTATCTTCTAATTATTATATTTATGATTAACAAAATTGTATTAAATCCTTCATTCTAGTCTTAAAATAAAATAAAATTTATAATGCTAACTTAATACATTTAAAATACTACGTATATTTAATATTTATTTTATGAAATTTCATCGAGCAGATTAGACATTTAATTAATCTTCATTGTAATACATGTTTTTGATAAACAGGTTTGTATTAATTTATACTTGATTCATTGATTAATATTTTAATTTATTTCTTGTATAACTAAAAAATTTTATTCAGTAATTCAATCTTTTTCTTTATAATTAGAATTTTAATTTTAATTTCATTAATATTATGGAAAATTAAAATTTTGAATTATTTTATCATAATTATAAATTTTCATATACCCATTCAAATTTTTTTTAAAATACTTTTTGAAATTACATTTTGAATATAAAATACATGTTATAATATTATGATTAACGGATAAAAGTTGAAAATTGTTCAGAAATTATTTATTCATACCCAAAAATGTTCAGTGACAATCTTCCAATGAAATGAATCCATTTATTGGAAAACTAGATAATATCATTTTATTGAATACCAAATAATATTTCAAATTTCATGTCAAATAATTTGACAAATATTTCTATGAAAATACCAAAAATTATTAATAATATAATTATTTTACATTAATTACTCAAATAAAATTACTAATCCCATCATAATACTATCCAGTTCAGAATTTTCAATTAAAATTTAATATAATTATTTTTATTAAAAATTTTTTAATAGCATTTTTCAGTTTGATGAATTTGTTACCACCTACGTAATCAAATTATCGATAA
Organism: Andricus quercusramuli; assembly: GCA_932178445.1. Taxonomy (NCBI): domain Eukaryota; kingdom Metazoa; phylum Arthropoda; class Insecta; order Hymenoptera; family Cynipidae; genus Andricus; species Andricus quercusramuli. Next base: position 1,631,679 of record CAKNXH010000033.1, on the reverse strand, counting down.
GTTATATATTTTTATTCTCAAATAAAAATGTATTTTGATTGAGTATACCGGGAATATGTACATGTGTCAATACAATTTTACTCAAATAAATAAATAAATTTATTTCACAACCAAATTCTTTCAATGAATTATTCAGTTACTATCATTCCTAGTGAAATAAAATTTATTCTAATTCGTTTTGAAATTTCTTATAAGCTTATAACATATTCATCAATATCATTATCATTTAATTTAGATATTAAAGCAATCGTTTTTTCAAAGTTTATGAAAATAAATAATATCCATATTTTATGGTAAATATATATTATCGTGCTTTATCAAATTGAATAATAAGTCCCTTAGCATAAACTGAAACACCGTCAAATTTATTTATTTAATTAATAAAATTTAGAATAATAATATGTTATATTTTTTTTAATAATGGAGGATCTAATCCTAGTTTTCCATGAAATTGATAGAACTTTATTATTATATTGTTTAGTATTTTTTTATTATATATTTATAATTATATATATTTATACAATTATAAATAACATTAAATTATTTATTTCTCTATATTAAACAAAATAATTGGAATTCATTATTGTGATTAATTTTTAATAATATAATTATATTTTTGCAACAAGTTTAACTGCTATTACTGGCACTTTTCGTTCATAGTATAAAATTTACAAATGCAAATTTCAAAAACTTTTCAAGCAGTATCTAATAATTTCACAAGATTCCAAAGATTTTAAGGGATTTCAAAGGATTTTAACTGATTTCAGACATTTGAAAGGATCCGCAGAGACCTTAATTTTTTTTTGTGTTCAAAAAATGTTGCAATTTGAAACTGAACCGAATTTGGCGGAATTTTGATGATCGGCTCTTGTAGCATTTTATAGGGGGTTTTAAGCATTCAGATTATTTTGAAAGACTTTGGGTATTTCAGAGAATTTCAAAAATCTTAATAGATTTTAAGAGACTCCAAATAGGTTGATATTATAACGTAAAATTAATTTTTTTTTTTAATTTTTGGTGAAATTTTGAGAAATATTACAAATCTGCAGATAATTTTCATGATTAAAAATCATTCCAATAGATTTAAAAGGATTTTACCAGACCTATGGCATTTTATAGGATATCTAAGTACGTTAAATATTTCCAAAATTGTAATGGTTTTTGAGAGGGAATCAAAGATTTTAGAGATTTTTAGGGATTTTAGGGAATCTTAATGAATTTCTAGAGAACTTCAAGAACTGAATGAGATGGAATGACATTAAACGGAACTTCTAAAGATTTCTACGGATTTTATGGGATTTTATGAGTTCTTGGAAAATTTGAAATATTAAAAAAAAAATTTAAGTTCTTTCAAATAATATTGAAAAAAGATTTTAATTTTGAAAAAATAATTCTAAAATTGTCGGGAATTTCAAGTTATGAACTTACAAAATTTCAGAAATTTTTAATGAAGTTTACAATATTTTAGAGATTTATAGGATTTCAAAATAAATTGAATGATTTCATAAGATTATGAGGAAGTTCTATCGCGGATTTTAAC
>CAKNXH010000033.1:1593225-1616349 GCA_932178445.1 Andricus quercusramuli | reverse complement strand
CTAGTTCTATGAATGTCCTAAATTTTCTGAATATTCGGAATTCCCTACATTCCTTGGATATTTCAAATTCCCAGAATTTCGTGCATTCTCTGAATTCTCTGAATTTTTAAAAATCTAGGAATTCCTGAAAATCGCTGAATACCTTGCAATCCTTGAAGATTCTAAATTTCTTTGATTTTTCATATTTTTTCCTTTTTTTTCTTCATATATTCTGAATTTCTAATATTCTTAGAATTTCTGGAAATCTTCGGATTTCTGAAATTTTTCAAATTCCTGAATATCTTTGAAATCCTTTAATTCTCTGAATTTCTAAAATCATCTGCATTTCTAGAATCCTCTGAATTTCTAAAATTCTCTAAATTTCTGACCTTCTCTGAATTTCTGAAATTCTTTAAATTCATGGAATTTTTCAGATTCCTGAAATTTTCCGAATTTTTGCATTTAATTAATGCTCTGAAATCCTTAATTTCCTAAACATTCTGAATTTCTTGAATATCCAAAATTCCCTAACTGCTCTACAATCTTCAGATTGCTCGTATATCCTGAATGCCTCGAATATTCAGAATTGTTTGAATCCCTGAAAATTTCGGAATTACCTGAGGTCTCTAAAAAATTTCTGAATTCTGTGAAATCCTTGAATATTGTGAATCTTTAAATTAATTAAAATCCTTGAATATTCTGAATTTTCTGAAATCCTTGATTATTCGGAATGACTTGAAAATTTGCAATTCCTGAAATATTCGAAATTCCTCAAAAATGTTCTGAATTCAAGAAAATCCACAAATTCAGGGACTCTAGATGAGAGAATGAATTCTACGCATGCAGGTAATTCACATATTTTCTCGATTCCAGGGAAGTCCAACGACTTGATAATAATGCTAAAAAGAAATGTTGATAGAATCTAGGAGATTTCAAGGAACTGAAGAGAATTCAAAAGAATTCAAGAAAGTTTAAAAGCATTTCAAGCAATTCTAAAGAGTCAAAAAGTTTCAGACGTACATTCCGAGAGAGATTTTAACATAATTGTATAGAATTATTTATATATTTTTTACCACATTTTGTAGTGTTGAATGTTTAAGAATTTCGCTGAGAATCTGATTAGATACAGTATTGGTTTATTTAATGATCGATTAGCAACTTGTAATTATTCTCACTGTCAAAATAAAGCCAATACAGTTTATTTCTATACCTACTTTCTATATTTCAGATTTTTTATTACAACTTGAATGAACTATTGCATTTTTCGCTGTTTTTATCATTTTACTTACTTGAATATTTAATATAAAAACCAACTTTGATCTTCTTTATATAAAAGACTTGATATTCAATTTGCTAATAAATAACCAGCGACCTAGATGGTGTTCCTGATCGTGTTCCTGGGAACTCTAATAACCGTGTGACTTAATTCGTGTCTTTTCCTTTACCAACGAATCAATGCAATGAATATTAATAGCCTTAAATGTAATTCATTACATGAAAAGAGACTCGTGGCGCTGATAAACATAATTTTCTAGTACATAGACTGAATCCTCCAGCTCGATTCTTACTGAAATATCATAATAGACTAATTTAATCTATCATGGTCCTTCTTTTCACAACTCAAGATGAAAGCTGTATCGTTCTAGACAACATTTCTATTTAATGAAGCGAGATAAGGGCTTGTGAAGAAGTTCAAAAAAATATATGAAACTAAAGAGTTGGAGTACGTGAATAAATAAGCTTACTGATGTTAGTTGTTGGTAACAATCTTAAACCATCGTTATAGTCATGTCTTCTTAGCATGAAATGAGGTCTTTAACGTCACTGCGAATTTTACATCATTTCGCTTTTTAAGACTTCTTAGTTGTCTCTTTCAGACTTTCATAGTAGTTCGCTCGTAAGTCAACCTGAACTCATTAAAGAATCTGCAAAGTTTTAAAAACAAATATTGTGAAAGCCTCCAGACGGAAGGCTCGTTAGATCCATCTGCATATATAACTGCATCTGCTTACTGAATTTAATTTCCAGCTCAAGTTCTATTCATGATTTTTATTGTTTGAACAAAAGATAAACAAAATCCATGTTCTTTGAATAAATTAGATATCACAAGTTGTTTTCCTAGCTTGTTATAAACAATGCGATTAGTGCCTCTACATTGTTTGCTGCTAGTTACTTGAAGATAGCGATTTTTCAAATATAGTTAAGCTCACTTCTTTATTTATTCTCAAGAAACAAATTAGTAATTAACAATATTAAAATCTTTCGAAAATTGAGTGAGATAACATGCTTCTCCTTTTTTTTAGGTAAACTACATACTTGAACAAATGCTTACTATTCAAATGTTTTTAAAATTATTCGAAAAAATTATTTTCTTGTTATCATTGATTAAAGAACCTATCACGTCTACGAAGAACTTTAATTTCGCAAAATTCCTGGAAAAAGAAATGTTCGAATAATTGAAAATTATTTTGCAAATGATTGCTTGTTTTGAGATTAAGGATTTATGGTTATTCATGAAAAACCTTAGAAAAAGCTTTAATAAACTGCAATACTACGTAAAATTGAAATTTCTTACTTAGGGGGGTTTCTTTGGGGACCCGTAGGACTTCAAATAATTCACCTCCAAATTTATGATTTATTTTCATTCACTGACAAATTACGAACAATATACAGAAACAATGAATTATTCAGAACATGTCGTTGCTCTCAAATATTAGATTTATAAATTTCTGACTTATTCCTATGCTAAATTAATTGGAAGCTTCATTGTATTTCACCCACCCATGAATATAACCCGATTTGGTTCAAAACTTAAAAAATCATTTTTTTCTGGGCGTTCTACAAAAAAACCTAATGGCAAGACGAAAAAAATTCGAAAATTGAAAAATGAGGGCCACCCTAGGCAGCACGTTACTTACTCCATAACGTGCTGCCGCCTAGCGGAGTCCAGACGTGTATCTTTAATTCTCCACGGTGAATTTACCCCTCTAACAAATTCCCAGATGGATGTTAACACGGTTTACACATTGAAGGGCCGTCCATAAATTAAGTTATCAATTCAAAATAGATTAGATAACATTTATTACATTTCCGGATGATCGATTTTAATAATGTCTGCAAATTTTTCGAAAGATGGCCCTGCAACGGTACAGTTACAAAAATTTAATAAGTTTGAAAATCACATTTCAGGCTTCAATCTCTTTCGCCTGTTTTCCTCTTTCCTATTTTTCAAGGAATTATTTTTTTCCAGTTTTCACAAAACATTCTCTTTTCCATTTTTTGGCTTAAATGCGAACTGAATTCGAACCCATTTAGGAATTCCAACTAGTTTTGGTTATAACTTTAAGTTGACTGTTTTTTTTGTTGAAATGTCTGCTGTTAAATTTTTTGGTTCGAAATGAAACTATAAAAAAAATTATTCTTGTTTTTTAAGATTTATCTCCCCAGTTGAGAATTTGTTTCATTTGTGGTTGAAAATTAAGTTTTTTATGTCAAAATTTCACAATTTCATTTTTGCTTGTAAATTTATCATTTTTCTTTTTTAGTAGAAAATTAATCTTCTTGGTTGAAAACTCATCCTTTTCATCTGAAATGAAACTGTTTGATTGAAAAGTAATCTGTTTCGGTTGACGATTGAACGTTTTTGTTGAAAATTGCTGTTTTCTAGTTCAATTCAACTGTTTTTAATTTTAATTTAATTTTTTTTTTGCTGGCAATATCATCTATTACATTTTGCGTTGAGAATTCATAATTTTGATTTGAATATTCAACGATTTGGTTCTAATTTAACTTTTGTATAGGAAACAATCTGATTCGTAGATAATTTGTCTACTGTACTGAAACCTCAACGGTTTGTTGGAAAATTGAAGAACTGGAGTTAAAATTGACTTTTTTGTTTCAAATTCAAATTTTTTGGTTGAAAATTCAACTGTTTTGGTAGAAATTAAAATTTTCGGTGAAAATGAAATTATTTATTTTTGTTCCGATTCTACTATTTTCTTATTTTCAAATTGAAAGCTTTTCCGGTGGAAATATCAACTGTTACATGGTTTGTTGAGAACAATTTTTTTTTAGTTGAAAGCTCAACCACTTGGTTGTAAGTTAACTTTTTTTTTAACATCAATTGGCTTGTAAAGTATTCATATTTAGAATTCGAGTCCCAAGAATTCAACAATTTGGTAAAAAAAATAAACTATTTGATTTAAAATTAAATTTTTCGAGAAAAATTCATATTTTTAGTTGAAAACTGAACTATTTTGGTAGAAAATTAAACCATTCATCCAAAGTTAAATTATTTTTAGGAGATTCAACTATTTTGTAGACAATTAAGTTACTTGTCGAATATCATATTTTTGGTTTGAAATTTCAACTGTTTTGTAGGAAAGACGCCTTTTTGGCTTCAAAATTAAACAATTTTTTTGAAACTTCATGTATTTTGTTGCAAATTCATATTTTTATTTCAAACTTCAGTTTGGTAGAAGATTAAACAATCTGGTGAAAAATTTATTCATTGAAAAAATTAACATTTTGGTATAAAGTTGAATTACTTGTTCAAGAATCATATTTTTTGTTGAAAAATTCAACTCGTTTGTAAATTTTGTTATCTTTTTTGGCTTCAAAATTCAACTTATCCTTTGAAAATTCATGTATTTTGTTGCAAAGTCATATTTTTTGTTACAAATTAAACTATCTTGGTAGAAAATTAAACTATTCAGTTGAAAATCAAATCATTTTTCAGAAAATTGAACTATTGGGTGGGAAATTAAAATAGTTGTTGGAGAATAAAATTTTCGGTTTGAAAGGTCAATTGTTTCATTGATTAAGTTTTTTCTTCATTGTCTTCTTGGCTTCAAAGTTAGAATTTTCTTGAAAATATATGTATTCTGTTGCAAATTCATACTGTGTGATTGAAATTTCAACTACTTTGTTAGAAAATTGAACTATTTCGTAAAAAGTTAAATTATTAAAATGATTTTAACCAATTAATAGAAAATTAAATTACATGTTTAAAATTTATATTTTTGGGTAGATAATTCACCTGTGTTATAAAAATTTTATTTGGCTTCGAAATTTGACAACTTTTGTTGAAAATTAAACTATTTTGGCAGAAAATTAAACTTTCTGACAGTGAAACTATTTGTTTTAATATTAAAATATTTGGTGGAAAATTAAATCAGTTGTTGAAACCTTGTATTTTCCGTCTCAAAGTTCAGTTTATTTGTGGATAATACTTATTCCTGGCTTTGAAGTTATGACTTTTTTTTTAATTCATGTACATAGTTGCAAATTCATATTTTCTATGGAAAATTAAATTATTCTGGCAGAAAATTTATTCAGTTGCTGGAAAATAATATTTTTTGGTTAGAATTCAACTGCCTTGTAAATAATGTGTCCTTTCGGTATTTAAATTCAAGAATTATAAGGAAAATATGTGCATTTTGTTCTCAATTCGTCTCTCTTCAAAAAACGTTCTTTTTTGACGATTCAGCTAATACGTGAAGAATTCGTCGCTTTACATTGTATTTAACTGGTGGAAACATTTTTTTCCCAGTTGAAAATTAATTTTTTAGTCTGAAAATTCAATCCTTCAATTTTTTGTTAAAAACTTATCCTTTATAATTGAAAATTGACTAAATAAGTAATTGCTTCTTAAGATATTCGAAATCTCAATACTTTTGTTAACGATTCATCTTCTTGAGTAGAAAATTAATCTTCTTTGTTGGAAATTCTTCTATCTGGATAAAGATTCAACTATTTTCTTAAACATTTTTCGTTTATCTTCAAATGAAACTGGTTGAAAATTTATTTTTATTTTTATTGAAAAGTACATTTTCAAACCGAGAATTACCTATTCTATTTTTGGTGAAAAATTTATATTTTTAGTTGAAAATTCAAATGTTTGGTTGAAAATTTGTCATCTTCGATTAAAAATTGGGCTATTTTATTCAAAAATAAACTGTTTTGTTGAAAATTCAACAATTTTATTAAACTCATCTTTTTTTGCCAAAACTTAAACTGTTTTGTTGAATATCAGTCCTTTAAGATTGAAAATCTATCTTTCATGGAAGAAAGGTCATCTTTCTTTGTTGAAAGTCAGCTTTTTAGAAATTTTTGGAAAGGAGAAGAAGCGCAGAATAAACGTGAAATCTGTATTCAGCAAACGGTTACGTTACTTTTTTTTTTGGGGGGGGGGGGTAGTCCAAAATTTATAACGTAGTTTATGAACGGCTCCTTCCCTCGTTTCACCTATAATCCACGTTAATACAAACTATTATCCATATATTCCGTGGATCTTTCAATTTCGTCTGCGAACGATAAATCTGAAGGAACGTGTCCTGTCCCTCGATACTGATTTTAGTATTCAAATAACGTTCGAGGTGGTTTTGCACAAGATATAGATATTATAAGTTCATACGAACTCCACCTTAGTTTGCCGACCTTCATCGCCCAGTCGACAGTTACGACTTCCGGGTCGAACCAAATTTAATGGGAGTCAAATGTCGTGAGTTATCGTGGCGAGCCGTTCGAGTGGCAACAGATGCTGAGAAAGGGCGATGACCATGATGCATTTCGTCTCGACCCTATCGATTGGCACTTGCACCTCGCGGTTTCTCAGCCTTCGCGAACCCCTCTACACTGTCTTTCTGGATGCCGTTAATGTCAGAAGGGTAGGTTCACGACAGCCGATAACGCCAAATTCAGAGTTTATCTTCCGTCCTTGCACCGAGCTTTCATCTAGCCTTCCCCTTTCCCTTTCCACCTTCTCCAATGTCTCCCTGTCATTCGCTTCTCAAACTTTGGGGGCCACCCTTTGAAGATCAAGAGACCAACTGGCTTTTACGAAGGGGAGTTTTCTGTCTTTCTTATATCTGCACCCTCCGTTTCAACAATTCTTTCGTGTTTAGAGAGATAATACTTTGAATGGCGCGTGTCTTCTGTACATGTCGAATTCGAGATCGGTCAGCGGATAGATAACATGACGCCAACAGCTGACGTGATTAAGGCTTCTTAAGGGGGTTATTTTCAGAACGAGTGGTTTCAAATTAAGCTTTGTGTCAGGGTTGATGAGAAAGAAGAATCTGATGGAAAACGGGAAGCAACTGGTAATAACCAATTCTAATTAGAGGGTCTTATAGGAAATGGAGAGATTTTTAAAGTTGTTATATCTCTTTGCATCATAGCAGGACTTCACCACTGTCGCTGCCGCTATTTCAAGAACTGAGACCCTCTCCAAACGCTAGCTCATCCTCTTAGCTGCTGTTACTACCACCCAAAATGCATGATACAGTAATAGATGCCTGACTAACCTACCCAAAGGCCCTCTACGTCTTTAGCTACCTGTTTAATCTCACTTCTCCTAATTCCCTCTACATACCTGTCTGCTTAAACAACCTCCACAAGTACTCACCACCTTTATTAATGCCCGCTCAAGCTTTCAAAATGGCAATTACCCTCATGAGTGCCCAATCAACTTCCTTATATGCCCAATATCTTCCCAGTCGCCCGCTCAACCTCCCGGAATTTCCGCTATACTCTTAACTGCACGCCAAATTTACCTGAAAGCCAGCTTCATTCCTAACTATCTCATGAACATTCCAAAATTTCCACTATCTTTAATGACTGCCTAACCACCCTCCCTGACATGCCAACCTTCTCACATGACCAATACCTCCATAACTGTCCATTCAGCCTCTCTGAGTTTCTAACCAAACTCCCTAAGTACCCAGTCCCTTCCTAACTGCCTGACGAACCTCATAAAATACCCGATACCTTTCATGCTGCCCAAGAAAACTCCCCAAATGCTACCTACTTTCCTCATTATCCGCTCGACCTTCCAGATTTACTCTACCCTTTTTAAGCGACTGAACAACCTCCTCACATGCTTGCTACTTCCTCAACTGCCCACTCAACCTGCATAAATTCCTATCGCTGTTCTAAATATCTAACCAACCCCAAAAAAGCCAGCTACCTTCTCCACTATCTGCCTATCCTTCCAAAATGCGCTCTATCTTCCCAGATGCTCAAGCAATCTTCTTGCAGCCTGATACCTCCCTAATTGGTAACTTGACCTACCTCAATGCCTAATCAAACTTCCTTAATTCTCGGGACCGTCCTAATTGCCTAAAGAACCTACCTCCATAATAAGCCATCTCATGTACCAAACAAATCCGCCCCCCCCCCCACACCTAATGCCTTCCTTATTGCCTCATCAACTTCCTCATATGCCTGCTACCACCCTCACTGCCGGCTCTCTCCTCGAATTCCCTCTACCCTTTCAGACGCCTGCTATATTCCTAACGGACTTTCCAAAATTGCTGCTACCTTTATGAGTGCCTAAATGACTTAAGTGCCTTAGCAACCTTCGCAAATGTTCGCTACCTTCCCAACTGCCTGAACAACCTCTCCAAATGTTCGCGCCTTCCCCAGCTGCTTGCTCTACCTCCCTGAATGCCAAACTAACCTACTCGGAAGCCCGATTCCTTCCTAACTACCTCGTCAACTTCCTCACATACCTGTTACTAACCCAACTGCCAACTCAAAATCCTAACTTTCTAACCAACTTTCCGAAATGTCCGCTAACTTCATAACTGCCCAACCAACCGCCTGATGTGCCTGCTACCACCCCAATTGCCCACTCAACCCTACCTCCCGTCAGTTATCTTCCAAAATGCCTATCCCCCCCCCCTCCCCGCCAAATGCTTGGTACTTCTGTAACAGTCCACCCAACCCTCCGGAATGCCCTCTAAATTCATGAGTGGCTAAATGATCTCCTCACATGCTCGGTACCTCCCCATATTATCGCTCAACCTCCCTAAATGCATAAGCAAATTTCTAAATGTTCGCTACCTTTCTAACTATCTTCCCAACTTTTCTGAATGCCCACTAACTTCCTAAGTGCCTGCTTAGCCTCGACAAATGTCCGTCAAACCATCCCAAATGCCCGATGAACCTCCGTAGAATAGACGTCTAACTGCCCGTTTAACTTCACAGCCGCTTTTTCAACTTCCCTATCTTCCTGTCTTACGTTCCTACTCACTATCCATGCCACAACTTCATCAAATATTCAAATTTAAAAATTGGATTCAAATTTAAAGACCCGAACTGTACCTCAGCCCTTTAAGTTCCCCTTCTATTATTTTTTTCTGAATACCCTGTTGGCAACTTAATAAAGATCTATAAATTAATGTCTCAGGCATAGGATGGCTGTAGCCCAATGTCGAAGGCATTTTTTGTTGACTTGGATTTTTATTTATTTTTGTTTAAATAGTCTGCACGGGACCGTCCCGAGATATGTTATCAGTCACGGACGCATTTTTATGATGCAATTAACTGATCTGATAAGAGCCGTGTGCCGAATTTGACATATTGGGTGAAGCCTGGTTTTTACCCCGTCATTCACGGACTGTGTTGCAGCCAAGAGCGAAATGAGGGACCTACAGCTTAAGGTGGGATCCGAACCACCAGAACCCCGGCAAAGGTACATAGGAATATTCTCAGAGGTACGGGCTTACAAGTCGAACCCCGGATCTCTAGAATGAAGTCCGAGCGCCTAATCAACTGAGCCACCGAGCCTCCTTTTATTGATATTATTATCATTATTAAATTTATTGAGCTCGAATATAATTTAATGAATTTTTTTCAGTGCACACCACGAATGCATTCAAGCTTTCTTTCAAATTTTCATAATTGGGAGATTTCTCTCATGCGAATTATTATCATATTATGATTAATGAAATTTTATCTTGTTTCAAATAATGAAGTTCTTTGTGAATCAATCGAGCACCTAAATATTTATGAATGGAAATAATAATACACTTGTTCCAGAATATAATGGAATTGTACAAAAGGTTATTCGTTTGAAAATTATAATAGAATTCCTGGATAAAATTGTGATGAATGATTGTACCTCCTAATAAAAGGAAGACAACGTTTGATCATAACTCAAGATCAACCAACTCTGATTTCACAGGATTTTTCTCAAAGGAAATCTGACAGAAAGTTATATACATACAATTGAAATGGCTGTTTCAAGTCTAATTGAATTATGTATCTCCTTGATTAAATAAAAATGCGATCACTGATCAAATTCGTAATTAGTTCTCATGCCATTTTCTTTGAAAGAAATTGTGTATTATGATGGAAGAGCATATTTGAAGTCTTGATGCTCAGATTTAATCAATAGGGCTTAATTAGTCCTGCATTCGAAAGAAGTAAGAGAAACCTTCGAGAAATTAATTCCCATGAGTGTGTGTTTGGATTCATCAGCATTTGTCAAGAAAATATTCTCAAAGCTTTGGATCACAACACCTGTAACAATATTAAGCACAACTGGTCAAGATGCTGTCGATATATTATGAATAAAAAATTCTTGATATGGAAAAAAACTAATTTTCAATATAAAAAAAATTTAACTATCTGATTTGAATAGTTTTTATAGAAATAAAATTTCTTTATTGCAGTTTTCTGCTCTGTATGTAATCAATGTTTGAAACTTGATGAATAGTATGTTTGAAAACAAAGTGTCTTTGGTTTTTCATTTATGATTAATAAAATACTTCTTGTTACTCCTTACATTTTTCGTAGGGTAGGTCGGCACGAGTAGGCTTTTCGAAAAATAACTCAGTTAGATTGGAATCACTAAATGGACTTGAAAATTACATTAATCGAATATAGTCAAATATGCCTGTCTGTCTACATAGTTTGGTAAGGTTTTGTTAGAAATGAATCTGACCAACCTTTGCACCCACCGGCATCTAAAAGTACGAACGAATCAGGGTCATACAATATGATTGGAATATGATACAGTGTCATACAGTGTCACTATGATGCAATATTATACAGTATCATATAGTATGATGCAATATGATGCATTTCTGTACACTATGATGCAATATGATACTATATGGTGCAACATCATACTATATGATACAATGTCATACAATGTGATACAATATCATATGTATTATGGAATATAATAGAGTATGATACAATATGATGCAATACGATACAATATGATACAGTATGATATACAATATGACACAGTATAATACAATATGTTACAAAATACCACAGTATAACGCAATACAATACATTGCGAGACCACATCATACAATATGATACAGTATGATATGATGTTCACTATGGTCTACCAATTTATACTATAATATACTATGATGATACTCGATGATGTAATAATGTAATGTAATACAGTATAATTTAATGAAAAAAATACAGTATTATATAACTGATTTTAATATCTATGTGTTGTTTCTAAAATGATGAATTTTGTTTTCTGAACATGAAACCTTCTCACTGAGATATATGAATACACTAGAGTCCCTCTATAGCAGTTCCCTCTATAACATACAAGGTGGTCAAAGGGGACGAGGGGGAGGCGTTTGTAAGGTCAGCGGAGTTGTGATGTTTGCGGCAATTGTTGCAATGAGCCAAACTTGCAACTCAAATGTGTCATTGTCAAGGTCAGCAATACCTATTCACCCCAGCTATAGTATTATGCGTGTCTCAGTGCTGCTCCCCCCTCTCTGCAGTTTCCTACTATGCGATCCCCTTGAAACTCATGATGATTCCTCACAAAGAATTTCAAAGTTAATCCGTCAAAGTTTTACTTCTGCTGTGTGGCATCACTTCCACACACTGCTTTTTCATGACACATGCATGATTTCAGTCTTTTTCGATGCCTATGAAGCGGAGCTGAAGCTCTTCTTTTTACTCCCTGGGGACTGAAAAGTATGATCAGAGGTGAATAATGGAGATTATACAATTAACGTGAATAAAACAAAAGTCATGGTGTTTGAAGGAAAATGTGAGAAAACAATGTGCAACATTGTTCAAAATGACGTGAGATTAGAACAGGTTGACAAGTATGTATATCTGGGTAGCCTATTCACTAGCGACGGAAAAATAGATGGGAGTTAGAGCAGGTTCCATTCTCAGAAATAAAACCATATGAGAGTAAAGTTAACGAGATTAGCATGAAATTTCTGCGTACAATATGCGGGAAAACACTGATGGACGAATTCCGAGACGAGATGATCCTCAAAGAATATGGTACAGGAGACACACTAGTTGACATATGTGAAACAAATCAGTTAAAATGTTTTGGACATGTTGAAAGAATGAACGACTGATCAAACAAGTGTATAAAAGTGAAGTAAATGGCAGAATACCCAGACGTAGACTGCCGAAAGAATGGTTAGAATGTGTGAATGAGACCTTAATCTAAAAAGACATAAGATGCCATAGAAATGTATGGCGAACGCTTTTTTCTCAATTTCCCCAATTTCCATTTGGAATGTTTTTTTTTTGCCGGGTAAGATATATAGAAATTTTCAAAATTTTAGTGACCTACTCTAGCAAATGATCATCCTTAATAAATCAACACGTGACTGCCCATTCAATGGAGAAATCCTCGTCTTTAATTTGTAGATAAATTATGCCACTATAGAAAACAGCAAGGATCCATCAATGTCATCCTTCCAAAAAGTTTCAACGGCCGACTGACTTTGCGTTACAATAATTGAAAGATTTTTATGTGTCGAGTAGTAACTATACTATACTATACAATACACATTTTCGGGTGAAAAATTCAACTATTTCGTAGAATATTCGTATTTTTGGCTAGAAAATTCAACAATTTGTTAAAAAGATCAACTATTTATTTAAAGTTGAACTATTTCCTTAAAAATTAACCTTTCTATTAAATAACATTCGGTGGATCCTTTAATTTTTTCTACAAACGACGAGTCTAAAGGAACGCATTCTGTCCCTCGATACTGATTTTGATCAAAATTCTTTATTGGTTGGAATATCAACTAATACCTTTTTTTAATTCAAATTTTTAGGTGAAAAGTGCAACTCCTTCATTGAACTACTTTCTGAAAAATTCATTTTATTGGTTGAAGATTCATAATTTGAGTTGGAAATTCATCTTTTTGGTAGAAAATTGAACTCCTTTGTGGAAAATCCGTTTTTTGGGTGAAAAATTAATTGTTTTAACTAAAAATTTAACTTGTTTGTTAAAAATTCAATTTATTGTTTAAAAGTTATTTTTTTAGTTTAAAATTATTATTATCAGTTTGAAAATTCAAGTGGTTTTGTAGAAAACTTTTTTTCTTTGTTTAAAAACTCAACAATATAGTCGAAAGTTCAATTGATTTAAAGACAATTCGTTTTTTATTAATTAAAAATTACATTCTTCATGTATAAAAAAACCTATTCCATTTTTGTTCAAGAATTGACCATTTTTAGTTTAAAAATTTGACTATTGTGGATAATTTATGCAACTTGTTGAAAAATCACCCTTTTTGGTAGAAAATAATACTCTTGATTAAAGTTGAACTATTTTGTGCGAAATTTATGCATTTTGTTGAAAATTCGTTTTTTAGTAGAAAATAAATTTCTTCCGTTAAAAATGCATGGAAAATTTTTGGAAATTAATCGGTTGTAGTTGAGGATTGAAGTATTTCGTTGAACATTCATATTTTTTTTTGTTAAATTCAACTGTTTTTGAATTGAAACTAAACCTTTTTAGATTGAAATATCAACTATTATATTTTCAGCTGAAACCTCATCTTTTCAGGTTGAAAAATCAAATTTCTTATTATTTCATTTATTTACTAAAGTGCCATAATTTCATTTTAAGATTTATCTCTTTGTTTTAAAATTGAACACCTTTGTTAAAAAATTTTGTCGTTGCTGAAAATTATTTTTTCAACTGAAAATTTAACTATTTGATTGAAGATAACTTTTTTGTAGAAAACTCATATTGCTGGGTGGGAAATTCAACTTTTTTGTAGCAAAGTCTTCTTTTTGAGTTGAATATTCAAATATTTGGTATAAGGTTCGACTGTTTTGCAATAAGTTTGTACCTTAAATTGAAATATCATCATTCTTTTAAACAGAAATTCAACTCTGACGTGTCTATCAGAAATTATTTTTTTTTTACTTTGAAAATTCCACTATTTATTAAAAAATATATACAATTTTCTAAAAGAAAAAAAATTCGTTGATTTTGGTTAGAAATCATCATTTTTTGGTTGAAAATTAGTTTTCTGGGTTGCAGATTCAGCTTTTTTATTTGAATCAAACTTTTTTCAATTCAATATTTAAATCTTTTTCGGTTGAAATGTCAATTACTCCTATGTTTGTTGGGAATTCATCGTCTTAGGTTAAAATTTGAATTCCTTGATTGAACTACTTTCTTAACAATTAATTTTTTTTGGTTAAAAATTAATTCTTTTTGTTGAAAATTCATCTCTTTGGTTGAAAAATAAACTACTTTGCGAAAAATTAGTTTTTGGGTGGAAAATTGATTTTTCAACTGGAAATTTAACTATTTCGTTCAAAATGCAGATGTTTATTTGAAAATGAACTTTTTAGTTGAGAATTCCTATATTTTCGGGTTAAAAATGCAAGTGTTTTGTGAAAAATTTTTCTTTTGGGCTGAAAAATTCAACAATGTAGTTTACAAGTTAACTGGTTTCAAGACAATTAGTTTTCTCCATTGGAAATAAAAATTTTTGAATAAAATTTGACTCTGAAATTTCTTTATTAAACATTGCCTCTTACTATTTGAATAATATAACGATTTGGTTGGGTCTTTTATAGTCGAAAAATAATCTTCTTGGATGAAAACTCGACTATTTGGTTGAAAATGTATGTATTTTGTTCAGAATTCGTCTCTTTTTGTCCAACACCTCCGCGAAAAAGACGACTTTTTTTGTCTTAAAATACCAACACGAGGACGAGTCATGAATATACATTGACTCTCTGCAAAGCGCCCATCTGTGTTGTAGATGGCGCCTCGTGAAAGCTTATTCAATTACACATTCACAACAGATCATCATTTTCTCACACAGTTTCACGTACTTTCTTCCACTTCTAAGGGAGCTTTTTCTCACTAGTTGAGAAAACATGCTTTTTTTAAACGCCCACGTCAACGATTGAGAAATCTCTCATTTCGTCCACTATTTTCAGACCAGAAATGTCATCTTTTTCGCGTAGGTATTGGTCAAAATAAGTTATCTGGGTTGACAATTCTAGTATTTAGCTAGAGATGTGAGTATATTGTTGAGAATTAGTCTTTTTTAATCAAAAATTAGTTTTCTGGATTAAAATTTCAAATATTTGGTTAAAAGGTGATCTATTTTGTTGAAAATGGATCTATTTAGTAGAAAATTAATCTTCTTAGCTAAATACTCAACTATTTGGTTAAAAATGTATATATTTTGTTAAGATTCAGTCTCTTTCACTAGAAAATTAGTTTCTTTGGTTCCAAATCCAAATATTCATTGACTGAATTATGTACTTTGTTAAAAATTCGTCTTCTTGGTAGAAAATCAACCATCCTGCTTGAAAACTCAACTATTTGGTTAAAAAATTATGTTTTTGTTGAAAATTAGTCTTTATGGTAGAAAATTATTCATCTTGGTTCAAAGCTCAACTATTTGATTACAACTGTACGTATTTTCTTCAGAATTAGTCTTCTTTAGCAGAAGATTAGGTTTCTATGTTGAAAATTCAATTCTTTGGTTGACATCAAATAACATCGATCATCTTCGCTTAGAAGGTGTAAAGTGTAAAATAGATTTAGATGTCTCGAGGGGATGAGAATTTAATAGGGTATTACCTACCATCCAACCAGGCTCCAAGCAATGAATTTTATTTAATGACTCGCCGGGGCACATACGTGAACTCGTAAAACATATCCTACTTCCGAACAAGTAAGTCTCGCTATTTACTTTACCAATTGAGAACACATTCACTGCGCTGACTACGGCACAATGGAGAAAATCGAACAGGAAAAGTGAGTTGATACGAATCCAGATTCTGATTGTGTTTATAGGGTAAGAGATTAGGGCGGTCAAAAAGAAACAAAATTTTTTAATTTCTTTGATAGCAACCCCCCCCCCCCCTCCCCCTCCCATTTTGTTAAGTTCCCAAAAAAAGTGAATACGCGTTTTTTAATATCAACTGAACCCTGAAGCTTCCCACTATAATAACATGAAGAAAAAACCCCTTAAAACACCTTAAATGAAACCTGAAGTTTCCCATAAGAATGACGTGGAAAAAACAAAACAAATTTTAGTAAATTCCGTCCAAAACATGAAAATGTATAATAAGGTATAGGGCTAGACTGTCATTATCTCATGAAAAGTTTTCAAGAAATCCGAATCTATAATTAATTCTCAATTTCAACATGTCTGTTTCACGGTGCCCGAAAAATACCTCATGCAAGTGCAATAAGGATTTTTCAGAATATTGCCGTTAATTATTACTTTTTTTGATTTTATGTACTCGTTAATTAATTCTTGATGTTCGAACGATTTTTGTTTATTCCAACAATTTTATTTCTATATAATATCGCGAATAATGGGTATTTTATTGATACTATGTTCTATTTAATGAACTTCGGAGGACTACTTTTTTCTTCATTGTATATTGTTTAAAAACTCATTTTTGCTCAAATCCAACTTTTTAACGAAAAAAGTTATAAAATCGTGCTTTTTTGATAGTTTTCCAACAGGTTCCACATTTTTAGCCTAAGTGTTAATTTTTCCTCGATACTTGATATTGTTTAAAAAATTGTAATTTGTTTAAATAATGTATTAACTTGTAATATCGTGAATTAATTGTATTTTCTGAATGCCTTGGCCTAATTTTTGAAAAAGAAGAGAACATTATTTGATTTCAGTTCTATATTTATCATTTAGACAATTTATAATAGTTTAAATGCAACTGGTGGTAGGAGAAAGGTAGCGGACCGTTGCAAAAAAATATTTTTTTTTTAAATTCCATTACTTTCTCCTAATTCTTAGACTTTTTCACCTACTGCTCATTGTTGAAACCATTTTTTCATTCATTTTTTAAATAATTATTCCATATTATCAGAAAAAAAAGGAATTTTCTGAATGCTGCGGCCTAATTAATAAATGTAAACATCTATTTCTGAACATATTTGTTATTTTTAATTGCTCTTAATTGCTTAAAATTTTTTTTGTTGAAACATCGTCTTTTTTGGTGAAAAAATTATTCCTCTTGGTTGAAAATTTAACTGTTCGACGGAAAATTGATAGATTTTGTTGCATGCATTTTTTCCTGGTTTGACTTCATTCGACCTTTTTTGTTTTGAGATTAAAATCTTTTTTGTTGAAATATCAACAAGAACTTTTTCTTTATAAATTCATCTCTTGGCGATAACAAAAAAAATTCTTTTAACTGCTGCTGAACCATGTGGTAGAAAATTGACTGCTTTGAAGACAGTGTCACTTGAAAATTCAACAGAGTAGTAGAAAATTCAACTGTTTTGAAGACAATTATTTTTTTTTATTGAATTTTCAAGTGAAAATTGAACTATCACATTGTTGGTTAAAAATAAATCCTCTCTAGTTGAAAAATGTAACTATGTTTTCGAAAATTTATGAGATTTGTTGAAAAATCGTCTATTCCTCTTAAATTTAAGGTCAGGGTCTGTGCATATTTCAAAAAAATGAGTTTTTTTCTAACATTTCGATTTTCGAACCGCATGCCCCTCTTTGTGAGGGTCCATGAGTTTTGACACAACTCTATTTTTTAACAAATTAGTTCAATTTGTATTCAGATGGTTTAACTTTCAACCAAAAAAGATGAATTCTCAACAAAACATGTAATATTTTAAATAGTTAATATTTCATCCAAATTCTTATTTTATTTTAAATCAAAGACAGTTGATACAATGAAGAATAAGAATTTTTACAAAGTTAATAAATCATCATTCAAAATGAATGCATGGAAAAAAGTTGCATTTTTATCCAAAAGAGGTGGAATTTCTATCAAAAAAGATGAATTCTCAACTCAATAAGTCAAATTTTTAACGAAGAAAGATTTTTTTAGTCAGTGAATAAAAAATTGTAGCCAAAATGTTAAATTTTTAATTCAAAAGACGAGTTTTCTGAAAAAACCACTAAATGTTCAACCAAACAATTAAAATTTCAACAGAAAATATTAATTTTCAACCCGAAAAAATCATTTTCTCCTGAAACAAAAATTATAGGAAAAACACATACATTTTTTAAAAGACAGTTGAGTTTTCAACCAAGAAGTTTAATCTTCCACTAAAAAAATTGTCAACGATATGTTTCACCTTTTAAAAAGCTTTAATTTTCAACCTAGGAAACTAATTTCCTACTCGACAATACTGATTCTTAACAAAACACATAATACTTTGTTAAAATACAAGAATTTTCAACCAGAAAAACTGATTTACATACATTTTTAACCAAATTTTTAATTTTTTTCAACTTATTTTTGGTTTTTTAACAAAACCGAAAAACAAATTTTTCACATAACAGTTAAATCTAATACCATATTTTTAAAGTTTACGCTAAATCATGGAATTTCAAACCAAAAATTTATAAATTTTCTAAAAATAGTTAAATTTTACAGCAGAAATGATAAATTTGCCAGTAGCTGCAGTGCTCTACATTCAACCTCAAATTATGAATCTTCAACAACAAAAATTTAGTTGAATTTTTGACTAAGAGGATTAATTTTCTTTTAAAAAGAACGATTTTTTAACAAAGTATACGGATTTTCACTAAAAAATTCCATACTTGAATTTAAACAAAAAAATCTTATGAAAAAAAAGAATTTTCAACAAAATATTTAAATCGTAAGCCATAGGAATCTTTTTTCAACTAATGTGATGAATCTTCAATTAGAAAAATGATTTATCAACAAAAAGTTTGACTTGCTTTTTTTTGTGGAATTTTTCAGCCCAAAATACAAGTTTTCTACAAAGTAGTTGAACTTTATACCAAAAAATATTAATTATTAACAAAAAAGTTAATTTTCAACCAGACAGATGTATTTTTAACGGAAAAAGATGACATTTCTACGAAATAAAAGGCATTTTTCAAAGCACGAAGCAATGGTTTTAAAATAAATAGTTTAATTTCCAACCAAAACAAAATTTTCAGTCAAGAAAAATTGTGACATTTTTTAACAAAATAATTGAATTTCTAACCAAATAATAGAATCTTTAACCAGAAAATATAAACTCTTAACCAAAAATTCGATAGCAGACTTTTCAACCGAAGATTATTAACTTTCAACAAAAAAGAATTGATTTTTCTGGTTCTCTAGAGACCCATGAGAGTCCGTATCTACAAATAAGCGAATGCTGCATTACGTTTCCTGTTATTAGGAACTAAAAGAGAAATAAATATCGAACAGTTCATATAACAAGAGATAAAGAACCTTACAAGAATGTAAATCCAATTTAGGACAAGGACTCATTTTTCTATGATATTACAAGATGTTCTCAGAAAATAAATTGACCTAATTACTCACCAACTCTTTAAATAATGAGTCTAAAATAAGTAAATATCATTCATTAAAAAAATTATCTCAGCGGAAAATCAGAAGAGCCTGTAATCTTGAAATTTATGAACTATATTAATAACGAAATGATAAGAAACTTGACATAGATTTGAACACGTGAAATATGAAGTAAAATAAAAATGAATCATAGTCCCTTATTTAATATGAGCATTGAGATGTTTATCCTAATCAGCGGAAAGCATTCAAATTTAGTGGGTAATAAAACCAAAATAAATAATCCCCTGTGCTGACATAAAAGCCAATTTTCACCAGGGAAAAATTGATACCAGTTGTCCCGCTGTATTACTGTACTTTATACTCCAGCAGCTTTGACAGTTGCAAGATGAGCAAGTTTGTTCATTTTTTGTGTTTTTTTTATTCAAACAGCTCGCATTTCGTTGGCCCCGAGTGGAGATTACGCGTTTTTCCCACTCGAGGGTGGGTTAATTAATTAAAGTGCCTACACGCTCCACGCCCGTCAAGCACGCTCCAGCGCAAATACCGACAGTAACAGACCAGCAGAAGTGGTAGCGTCCCGATGAGCATTGGATCCAGCGAATTGACAGTCTACTTTTTTCATTGTGTTTTTATCACCGAAAGCAGAGCCCGTTTTATTTCCTCGTGGTAAAAATCCACCGGTTTGCTTTTTTATGAGCGGATGCATGTACCATCTGCCTTAATGGACGTCGATCTTTCTAGATCCTGTATTTACCGGGAAGGACATTTCAGTTAATGAGACCCATACTTTCAATAGGGGTTCAGGAGCAGCTCCCTGTTAAAAGCTTCAAGATTACTTGTAAACTGCCCTCTTTTGTTCAATTATTATTAAGTACATGGTGTCATTTTCCATTATTATATCGAAACAGTCGTTTTCGGGAATAACCGTATTCATTATTGGAAGATACTATCTTTTTTTGCAAATTAAAAGAAAACATCATGTGCGTCCTAAGCTATGACCCAAGAAGGATTTATGTGCAAACATCTTCGGCAGAGTTAACAGAACTTAAAATCTTACACAAAGCAAATAATAACTCACGCGCATGTAGGAGTATACAAATTATTTTCTCTTATATGTAATGTCGTGCAAAAGTTTCTGGACATCTATTTTCCAATATGTTGCACAAGCACCCTAGGTTTAATAATAATAAACTGAAGATTTTATCTCAATTATTGCATAAAAGGTGATAAAAGCACCCCTTTTATGGGCATAAATGAAAGCTAGTATGTGTTGATTTTATTAGACGTTGTTTGAAAATTCGTCAAATGCTAATGTTTCCGGAAAGCATCAATGAATTCGGAAATAACCAATTTTTTATTGTTTTTGGGCTAATTTTTAAGATAATTTTCTGCAAGTCTGTGAGAATAGGGTTCTATTAATTTGTTTTAATTAAGTTATGGAAACCTGACATTGTATTAATATTGATAAGTTCTTTAAATTACACTTAGGTTTTGATTGCACCGAAGGAAAAATTCTAGGAGAATCTTATCAAGTCAATAAAATAATTAGGAAAATTATCTTTGAAACTAGTGCAAAGATATTAAAATATATTAATCGCTTCCTCATTTATTAAAATATTTCGTAAACATTAAAATTTGTATTTTTTAAAAATAACTTCTAATAAAATTAATACATTGCTTTCAATTTGAGACCATTAGTCGTATAATTATATCAGGTTTCGTGTAGTAATTGGAAGTAAATTTGAAGTTGAATATTTTTGAATCTTCGTTTAAATAATGACCAGTTATTTGAGAAAAAAAAACATATTCTTACCATTCATGAAATCTATCACGTATATACCGAAAATAATAATTTTCCACGATTTAAAAAAAATATAATTCTTAAACAAATAAGAATTGTTTGAATAATTACAAATTATTGACAAAATACCTGGAAACTCGTCCCTTAACAATCAAAAATAATAATTGTTAGAAAATCCAAAGAATACCGCTTTTAGTATGAATTTAATAGACAACTGCTATTTTGCAGTTTTTGGGTCACTTTCCAAGCACAATAACAATGGCTTGAAAGAGGGGTGGGGAGTCAAAATTAAAACTTTCTGGGTGGAAATTATTCTTTGAAAATGTGTTAAGAGGTTTTAATACTTCAATTCACCACAAGTAGCTATTTTTTCCATTTTTTTGAAAAGAAAGCTTTTCAGTATCTATTTTTAAAACTGAACTACAGTTCGACTCTTAACAATAGAATAATAATAAAATTGATTTCATGAGACGATTATGGATCTGTTCATAATCAAATAATTTATAGATTTTTAAGTCTAAATTGATCTATTTCAATTCGAAAGCCTTAGTAATTAATAAAATGTTCGCATCCAATTGAAACTTCAAAATCTTTTTTCAATTTTCAAAAACATTTTGATTAATATATTCATAATTAAATCCTTTTATTCAATTTCAAATCCTATTCAAATATTATTGCATTCTAAAATACTCCATTTTTTAAGCATTAAGTTTGAAAATGTTTAATTAAAAAAGTTTTCTTTCAATATTTAACAACATTTGACTGTTCATTCAAAATAAGAAATTATGAATGAAACATTCAAAAATAAACTACATAAAATTGAATTATTTTAAATAAAATGAACCTGGAATCGTTCGAATTTCAGGGTACTAAATGTAAACTTTAAAATTTGCATTGTTTCATTTTTTTAATTTTTAATTTGTAAATTACATTTTTCAATTTGGATTTTTCAAGAAACAACTTATGATCACTAAATTTTACTGCTTTTGAGTTAGAATAGTTTGAAAATGATATAATTTTGAACACTTACAAATTTCTCTGAAAGAACTCTGGACACGCTTTAAGGTTCGCAATATCTGTCATAATAAGTTTAAAATAAGAAAGTAAAAATGAAATATTGAAGAATAAACAAATTGAAAGTGAATTGTTTGAAATGAAATAAGCCTCGAATCATTAAAATTTCAGAGTGCTTGATGCAAACTTAAAAATTTGCATTGTTTCATTGTTTTTAATCTCTAATTTATAAGTGACATTTATGAATATGAATGTTTCAATAAAAATTTAAAATCCTTGAATTGTAGTGTTTCAATCGAAAATTGTTTAAAAATTATATAATTTTAAACATTCAAAAAATTTATTGATTCATTCTTCAAACTATTTTATTTCCTAAAACGCATTCTCTCCTTTGCCTGCTTAGTCAAGCTTTGTTTAAGAACTACCGATGCGGACCGATATCAGTTCTGTGAAAGAACACATTGTGTTGCACTTATGTTACGCAACTACATTTAGAATTAGGCTAATTATATTTTATGAAGAAAAATATTAAAAATTGAAACATCATTATGAAAAATTCATTATTATGACACTTATCATTATTATTACTCAACGAAGTACTCAAAACTTATAAGAAAGATATTGCAAATTGTATTTTTTTCAAATTGGATCCAGCATATTTTCCTCCTGTTTGCGAATAATTTGCAATTGAATAAACAATTATTATTCGTTGAGAGAGGGAGGAGGAAGGGGAAGAGAGGAGAGAGGAATAGAGAGAGAGAGAGAGAGAAGCCTCTATTCTGTGACATGAGACACAGCGCGTGTGTCGGAGGCCTGCGTTACACTTTTTAGTTGTGGTTTCATTTGAATCAGGCGCGAATCCCCATATCGAGGTCTAATATGTTTACACATCCAAAATAAACTTCAGTTTTATGCAAAATCTGAAATTATCTCAATAGTGCATTCAATAATAATAATAATAATAATAATAATAATAATAATAATAATAATAA
>CAKNXH010000033.1:1506926-1593215 GCA_932178445.1 Andricus quercusramuli | reverse complement strand
AATAATAATAATAATAATAATAATAATAATAATAATAATAATAATAATAAGAGCCTCGGTGGCTCAGTTGGTTAGACGCTCGGACTTCACCTCAGAGGTCCGGGGTTCGATCCCTGAGCCGGTACCTCTTGAAATTTTTCTATGTACCTTTACCGAGGTTCTGGTGGTTCGGAACCCACCTTAAGCTGTAGGTCCCCCCATCATGCACTTGACTGCAACCCAGTCCGTGAATGATGGGGTAAAATCCAGGCTTTGCCCAATATGTCAAGGCTCACGCTCTTATCAGATCACTTGATTGCATTATAATAATGCGTCCGTAACTGATAATATATACCGGGACAACCCCGTGCATAATATTTAAACAAACAAAAAATCCAACTCTAACCAAAAATGCCTTCGACATATTGGGCTGTAACCATCTTAAGCCTGAGAGAAAAATGAGTTTCCTCATTTTTTATAATAATCTATGGCCCAAAGGTGACTAGAAACTTTGAAATACAGAAAAGCAATGCGAGCAGTTCAAGAAACATAATAAAGAATATCAGTAGAACAAAGTTGCCCAGTTGTGGGCATCACCCGGTTGTGGGCACCCTGGCATAACTTTCGACAGTGAACAGAAACAGCTGATCTGGCCATTGAAATTTGTGCACCATGTGGACACGATGATTTAGTGCTGACACCAAAGTGAACAGACGCATTCGCGTAGTAGCTACAGTCAATTACATCTTTTCATCCGTAAAAAATCGACGGTGATGTATTTTTTTCTTGTGTTTAAAGTGCGATAAACCGAAGTGAATTGTTGCAAAAAAGTAATTACACTATATGTATAAAGGGAACTCAATACATTTTATGATTTTATATCGGTTCCATTAAAATGTTCGCACTAAAAAACTTTTAAAATAACTTAAAATAACCTTTATGGGGGTGCATGGGGGGCAGGAAGCCCCCCATTAACCCTTTTTCCACTCTAATTGGAGAAAAAAAATTTTAATTTTCACAAAAACCAAAAAAATTGAAATAAATGTTTCCACAGAGCTTCCACGGACTTATCTGTGTGTTTATAGTTATGTCGACATCAAAAATTAATTGAAATGCATACATCGACTGCCATAGCGGTAGTTTTTTGTTGTATTTTATTCATAGATGTGCCCAACGTGTGTCCTCTAATCAGGTGCTATTACACCTGCATACACTGCGATTCTGACGATGAATAATTTATTTTTTCATTCTTGTATGCATTTTTGCTGCTCTGAAGGCTTTTTAGTCATTTTTCGTTAATCTTTGTGTCACTACAGGCTTTAAAAATGAATAAATTCCCTTTTTTCCTCTATATAGTGGCGTTTGACTTCATATTTTTACATTTTAGGAGAATTTTCAGGAGTGCCCACAACCGGTTAAAAAACAATTTTCGGTCGAAATTGAGTACTCCATAAAAAGTTGAATATTTTCTTTTATCAACAAAAACGAATCACGTTTATCACTAGTAGTTAGCTGAAGTCTCTGGCCTTCTATTGATATGCATATTGCTGCACAAAATACATTTTGTCAAAAGTAATAAAGAAAATAACTGACTGTGCCCATAACCGGGCAACTTCCTCTAATAAAAGCGAGTCAAGACACTTTATTTCTAACTACAATCGTTAAAAAAGATGCATATACAATTAAATATATGAAAATAACAATTTTTAAAAACGCTTGGCTCATATCGCCTTATGCCTGGGGCGGGATGGGCCACCCAATTAAATGACTTATTGTATAAGATTAATCAGTAAGCATATTGGTAATTTAGGGCATTATAAAACAAGAACATATATTGCACATATTTTTTAAAAATTTCACGGAGAATTCAAAGTATTTAACGTTAAACTGATGCAATCCTTAATCCTAACTTCTACCGTACACGGAGAAAATTTGTTCATTAAAATTTACCCAATTAGTTAGGTAAATGGAGGACATTACTGCATTTAGATAAAGTTTACAATTATTTTAGGATTTAATACAAAACAGAACTATAAATAATACAAAAGAGTGATGTAAAATCTCAAGTCCAAAAGTGAAAATTCTCATATGTAATAATTGATATAAGGGTTGTAATATTTGAATACCAGTATATTATAAAATTACGCGAAGTATTGTAAATTTTTATCAAATGAATGATATAAAGTTTACTTTTGTGTGATATTAAAGATTCACTTAGAAGAAAGGATAGATTGCAGAATTTTTAAAGAGATTTTCACTTTCAATAGGAGAGGAATTACACAACAGTGAGGTAAAATGAGAGTCGCTAGGGTTGTCAACATTCTCAGGGCTGAAGTTTAAAGCCAATTCCCTCGTAGACACTTTAACATTTTTAAGTTTCGGTTTATATTGTAGAATTTGAGTGAATATTCAAATATATAGACTATCCTGTTCTCTCAGTAGATAATACTCATTAGGTCACTACATGAAAGTAGAATGTATTTAAAAATTGACGTATAAAGATGCGGGTGATGAAAAAACATCGAACGACACTGGACAACTGACTTCAAACTTCGAGGCGGGAGATCCCCGAAGACTAATGTTTAAAAACAAGTTGAATTTCTAACAAAATGAGTGAATTTTCAACTTGAAAAGATCAATTTTCTAGTAACAATGAAGTTTTAACCTTTGTAGTTGTTGTAACCTTTTTCGTTGTAAACATTATTTTTTAAAACAACAAAAAAACATATTTTCATTAAAATTTGTTCAATTTTCAACAAAGGAAATAAAGTTGCAACTAAAATAGTGCATCTTCAAACAAAAACAAACAAAAAACAACATTCCACGACGCAGGTAAATTTCCAACCAAAATTATGAATTTTCGATGAAAAAAAAGACAAATTTTCAACTAAAAAATAAATTTTAAACAAAGGATAGAATAGTTTAATTTTCAGAGAGAGAAATAAGTTTGTGAACAAATAAAATGAATTTTCAACAGAATAGTTAAATTTTTTAACCGAAAAGACGTAATGGCTATAAAAAAATCGAAAAATTGAGTATATTTAAATTTTTAGTTGGAAAAATTAATTTTTAAAATTTTATCTAAAAAAGTTAATTTTCAATTCTACTTTTTCAATTTCAATTTTCTACTGTAGAAATGAAAATTTCAAACAAGAAGATTAATTTTCTACCACAACAGAATAATTTTTAAGAAAATATATGAATTTTCCATCAACATTTTTCATTTTTAATGGAATTTTCAACCCAATAGTTGCCTCTTCAACCAAAAAGGTCGAAAATTACCAGAAAAATAATAAATTTTCAACTAAATGGATGAATTTGCAACTAAAAAGATATGTTTTTAACAAAGTATAGAATAGTTTAATTTTTAGTTAGAGAAATAAGTTTTTAAGCAAATAAAATGAATTTTCAACTGAACAACTGAATTTTTTTACCAAAAAGATTAAATTTGAATGTAAAAGAATCTCGATAAGAAATTTAGTTAAATTTTTTGTTTAAAAAATTAATTTTCAATGAGAAAAAAATTTTTTCCACCAAAGAAATTAAATAAAATACATGAATTTGAACTAAAAAGTTTAATTTTCTACAAAAAAAGACAAACTTTCAACAAAATAGGTAAATCATTAACTGAAAAAGCTAAATATTCAACAAAAAGTATATTAGTTAAATTTTCAGACAGAGAAATAAGTTTTTGAGCAAATAACTTTAATTTTCGTAGAAGTATTTAAATTTTCAAGGAAACAAATAAATTCTCTACCAAAAAGATCAAATTTCTATAGAAAAATTTCAAAACAAAATCGAGTTGACTTTTTAGTTGAAAAAAAATTAATATCAATAAAAAAACTAATTTTCCATCAAAAGAAAGAATTGTAAGTAAGTGGAAAAAGTTGCCATTCATATTGAATTCACTGGAGGAATTTCCTCGCTATAATAAGGAAACTTCTGTAAATCATGTACATTGTACAACGTTCTCAAATAATATAAGACTTTCTGTAAAATCTATTAGAAAATGTTGGAAAATGAACCGAGTTCTTTTTCTAAAGAAAGGGTAATTAGTGCGCGCATAACACGCATAATGTTCTATTATTTTTAAAAAGCAGACCATGCAAAAGTTTAAAGTATTGAAAATTAAATAATTTGAAGTTTCAAGGTTAGAAAATATCAAATAAAAAATTATTCAATGTTTTTATTCACTTCCTAAAAATTTATAAGCCCCCTGATTAATAAAATGTTACAATAACAAATTTCGATGAAACGGGGACCAGATATTTTTTTGTACGCCCCTGACGTACTTGTACTTTAACTTTATAGCCGAGATTTTTTTCTCGATATTCTAACTGTTAGGTTAGCCGTGAGGTTTAGTTATTAGCCATAGAACGCGATAACCTTAGCTTAGGTGGTTCGAAACCCGTCACAGCGTTTGCGATTTTTAATAGCGTTAATATCGTTAGAAGCGTGCGACTATATCGTATGTAATGTATCGTAATTTAATGTAATTGTTTAAGTTAAATTGTGTGTATGTACCAGCAATATACTTATGAATTGTATGATATGTATAAGCATGTGTTTGTTAGTAGTGGATGACCTTCCGCAGAATCAGTTTGTAGCAAGAATGTTTTTTTTTTTTTGCTGGCGCACGAAATTTTACATGACTGGGATGTAGAATTCACATATTTAGAGAGGTAGACTTTGTTTTCTAGGATTGAAACTGTACCTAACAGTTCGACTCATTTTACTTAACTGGTAGGTAATCGACATCTCATTTTACCCAACTGTCAGGTAATCTCTAATATCTTGTTGTATTATTTCTTACTGAATCGCGAATTAAATTTTAATGAATTTATATTAATAATTCATATTTTCACATCAAATATTACCCTATTTCATTTTACATGACTGAAAGTGAAATTTTAATATAATGCCTTAATGTCCTCCGTTTACCGAACTAAGTTATGCAAAATTTAACACACAAATTTTCTCCGTGTAACTAACTCTACAAACAGTGAATGGAAAACGATTTGTATCTACATATATTTTGATAATTGTATCACAGGAATGAATATAAAAATTTTTCGACTTACCTAAATATATATTGTATCAGTGCAATTGAAATTATACAGTAACAAAACTCACAAATACTTCACTGGGCTACTACGTAACGCTAAATTTCATATATACTGTGGTTTTAAGCCGTTTTTTTATATGATTGCCGTATTTTTCAACCACGACAATTTTTTCCTCATTTTTATATGATTTTTCGAGTTTTCAAATAAAGTTTCTCAAAAAATATACGGGGAAAAAAGTGCACTCTTCTGGTTGTCAGCAATTCGTATTATTCTCTAATACATACCTATAACAGTGCAGCTGTCATACTTTTTCTCAAAATTTTGTTCGAAAAGATTAGTTTTTTATCAGTTTGCACCATAATTAACACACTGCGCGATCTGATACAATGAAACACTACATCCTAACCTAACGACAGCTACACTGAGAAGATAGGTCAATGCACAGGAAGAGGTGGCCCATTACACCCCAGAACATTGGCTCATTCCGCCCCATAGGACACTTTTAAATAAAATGAAAATTTCACCTATTTCTTTTTTTGGAAATTATGTATAAATCTGTTGAAAACTTTAGGTTTAATAAATAAGATATTTGAATAAGCACTGGAAAAACATCGGATATATGATTTTGTGTGATTCTTGGACTTTCTGAACAAATAAAAAATATCAGAATACAGGTCTTAAAATGTTTACTTTCGTTTCTTTTTACAAATTTATTCAACATCAAGCAATTATTTTTTTAAAAGAAGTTTTGATATCATTCTTCCTGATCTTGGAACAAGGAACAATTACAGAGGAAATGATAGCCTACGAGAAAATCGTACCAATAATAAAAAGTTTAAGTCTAAAATTTCTGAAAAATGTTATTGTTCATCCACAAAATTCAACATTTTTTTCGAGAATTTCGAGAACATGTATGCACGTGCTTATCGCGCTTTTTCTACTGGTTCTATCTAAAAAAAGTGGGTTAATAAGATGTTTCGAAAATATCGCAGTTATTGTTACTGAACATCTGATTGGCTTTTCATTACTTAAAGTTGTTTTATATTCCTAATTTCAAATTTGTAAAATTGAATCTACAAATAATCATTTTTAAAAAATATCGTAGAAAATCTAATTTAAATTCGCTAAATTATATAATAAATTATTGAAGATATTATACATTCTACATGTTTTATGTGATTGTTTCTCGCATTAAATTAGTATCGAAAAAAAATGAGCTGAGATCACAAAGTTCGAGGAAAACTCGAAATTTGTAAAAAATGGAGGTTGTATTAGTTTTTCCTCCCCGGAAATTAGCATCTTTGAACAACTTGATTTTATGCTAGGGTTTTACACCGAAAATGAGTATTTTTAATAGAAAACTATTAGATTCTAAAGATCATTTTTTGTAGCAATTTTAGGTTTTCATGAAAATTTTTCATCAGAAATCGGTTCTTTTAAACGAAAATCGCTAGACTAATAAAAAAAAATTCACAATTTTGAACAAAAATTTTTTCAAGCTGAGGCTTGAATTTCTATGTAAAGACATTGTATATTGATTCCGAAGTGAAGATCAATTTTCATCCATTATCAACAATATTTTTCATGCTTTTCTTTTTTATTATTTTAGATAAAAGATACTATAAATTTAGCTATATTTCACTCACATGCATATTATATTCATATTTATATACTATAACATTTCTATCCTTTAAGGGCGTATTTCAATACCAAGGTCGACAAGAGGGTTCTTAATTTCTTTCCACATGTATGATTGTTACAGGTCAGCATTTTCAATGATTTTAAAAATTAATTTTAGAAACAATTAGAAGAATTTGTTTCTTTGGAAGTGTGGGTTATTTTAAATGTAATTAACACTCTTTTGTTATGATTAAAGCAGAAAATAAACCTTATTTTGTAATTCTGCTGTGTATTCTGAAGAAACTTGTATTCAAAATATGATGTTTAGGTTTATTTCAAATGAAATATTTAACGCCGTAAATTTGTGAAAAATTTATTCACAGATACATGACCAAATGATATTTAATAATATTTGATATGAAAGTAATTTTGATAGAGAGTGAAGTAAAATTAATGGGTACTTGAGATTTTATTTAGAAAACATGTTAAATGAAACTTTGTAATTTTCACTCATACCTACGGCTAAATCGCTATCTGCAAAAACGAACGTGTTTGCTGATAGCGATTTAGCCGTTATCTTTTTTGACACCAAGTCACTAAATAAAAAAGGTGATGTACATTATACGTGTGCGAATGTATAATTCCTGAAATAGAAAAGTGAGTCACAACGTATAGGAACTTAAAGAACCTGCAATTCTAGATTATTCAGACAATTTTTTAGAATGGCTAGGAATGAAATTCGTATAAAGATAATGATTCTGGACATCTATTCATTGAAAGACGGAATTATAATAAAATATAATGGTTAATGTAAGATTTCTCGATCAATCCAAATAGTGTGTTTAAAAAATTAGATTTCATCTGTATATTCAGCTGCCTAATATTCCCAAATTTTGAATGATAATTTTTTTCCAGTTCCACCTTTGAAGAGAAGACCTTGATGCAGATTCTTGTTTCAAATCGCAAAAGTATTATTGCAGCACCTGCATGAAGTTTAATTCAACTTTGAAATGTGACAATCTGATAAGAACATAAATTCAAATAATTTTTCTTTATCGTCTACAGATATTTGAAATATAATGAGATAAAAGTGTCTATATATAGTGGAAAGCATTTTGCAAAAATGTACTAATTCAAAATTTTCTTCAAGTAACAGTGCTTTCTGGAGCTCAGATAATGAAGTTCTTTTTTTCTACTCTCTTCTTCACCTATGCAGTTTTTTTCAAATTTATTGGTACGTAAGAAGTAATAAGGAAAATGTTGGGTCAAGCACATTTCTACTACATGAATGATCTTCATGTGTTTTGGAATGCATCTTCGAAAATAATTTTCCCTTTTTTAAACAATACAACAAATAATAAAATTTCAAATTTTAAAGAAATAACTATATTTTTTCCGAAAGCTTTCCTTTTACACTCATGATATCTTAACTGTTTAAACTCATTTTTACAATTTCATAGATTGCTAATATAAATCTTTATTTTTTTTCAGAATCAAGTTCATCACATCTTCCTTCTACTTCCTCAGTGCATCAAAATGGTCAAGTAGAACGTGTGCAAAATGATCCTCTTCCACATGGTAGAGTGCCAAATGTTCCTGTGCAAAATGAACATATTCTGAATGACCCTCTTCCATATGCTCATGTACAATATGGTACTGTGCAGAATAGTCATAATCAACGAGATCCTCTTCCTCATCGTATTGTGCAAAATGGTATTGTGCAGAATGGTATTGCGCAGAATGGTCATATTCAACGAGAACATCTTCGCCATCGTATTGTGCAAAATGGTACAGTTCAGAATGGTATTGTGCAGAATGATATTGTGCATGATGGTATTTCACAGAATGGTAATGTTCCACGTGATCATCTTCCCCGTCGTATTGTGCCAAATGGTGTGGTGCAGAATGGCATCGTGCAGAATGGTATTGTGCAGAATGCTATGGTGCAGAATGGTATTGCGCAAAATGGTCATGTTCAACGAGATCATCTTCCCCGTCGTATTGTGCAAAATGGTGTGGTGCAGAATGGTATTATGCAGAATTCTATGGTGCAGGATGGTATTGCGCAGAATGGTCATGTTCAACGAGATCATCTTCCCCATCGTATTGTGCAAAATGGTGTGGTGCAGAATGGTATTGTGCAGAATGCTATGGTGCAGAATGGTATTGCGCAGAATGGTAATGTTCAACGAGATCATCTTCCCCGTCGTATTATGCAAAATGGTGTGGTGCAGAATGGCATTACGCAGAATGCTATGGTGCAGAACGATATTGCGCAGAATGATCATCTTCAACAAGATCATCTTCCCCGTCGTATTGTGCAAAATGGTGTGGTGCAAAATGGTATTGTGCAGAATGGTATTGCGCAGAATGGTCAAGTTCAACGAGATCATCTTCCCGATCGTATTGTGCAAAATGGTATGGTGCAGAATGGTGTTGTGCAAAATGGTATTGTGCAAAATGGTATCATGCAAAATGGTATTGTGCAAAGTGGTTCTAGCCAACATAATACTCCTCCAGATGCTATTTTGTATCATGTGATAGAAGACTATTTTGATCAGGTGCAAAACCGTCCTGTGCAAAATAATGATGCTCGACACACTGAAGTTATTCCAGTACATTCGGTTCGAAGATCGCGAAGGACGCAACATCAATCGAGACAAAATCCAAGTGGGCAGTAGTTTCATAGGAAAAATAACGTTTATATATATATATATATATATATATATATTTCTTTGCTGGATAATATTATGCAAAATTAAATTATGCAAATATTATGCATACTATTAATTTTAATTTTCTTCTTGGACGTTATTCAACTGATGTAAGAGTAATCGGAGAATGAAATATGATAAAAAAGGATAGCAAGTTACAAGGAATATAATTATTTGAAGCACGTTTAGGATAAGAACAATGTATAAAAAAGGATCAAATGGTTGGATGGAGAAATAAAATCAATGGTAATAAAATAAGCCAACTCTGAAAGCAACCTGGTAGTATACTTCAATGTTATTGTATTTGCTCTTATCTTATGATTTTTTATGATTCTGAAAATGACGTGTATGTAACTATCGATTCGGTTTTATCTGTTTTTCTAACCATAATTTTCCCTTCAAATAAATTTCAACGTCTTTAATACCGGATTGTGAATGTTGCGAACCGCCCATCTGCAGAAACTGGAAAAATCCCATTTTCTCTCCGAGCCATTATCTGCTAAAGTGGTCATGGAATGTCGACTGTCAATTTGGGGTCAAATGGAAGGAAATCTCCTCGTGACAAATAACCGAAGACCGCGAGAATGCCCACGTTTTTTGTCCGATATGAATGTGTCCGATCCTCCGGCAAATTGTACCCTTCGACCCGCGGGCCATTTGTTTTTCACATAGTATACTTACAGTTTATCAATCGTCAACGCGGAAGAAATCGAATTTCTGCTGATGCGAGGGGAGATGACAAAACGAGGACCTGGTAAATAACAAAATCGTTGGAGCGCGATTAACGCATCGTGCTGCCACCCTTCGCTGGCACGCTATACGTCATACTACGAGAGGCCATTATTTGTGCGGGTGAAAATGTCCCGAAGCGAAAAACGAATCACACGTGGGGTTAACTATTGAAAAAAATATAAATAAACGGCTGCAATGAACCGCACAGGCGCGCAGTGATCCATCAAAGGTCACCACCCTTCGAGGACGTGCTGATCCTGGCACCAATGGAAGAGTGATGGCTTGAATCTGCCCTCCGATCTAAGGGGCCGTGCATAAATTACGTTAAGTTTTTTTCTGAAATTCGGGACAACGTACAACACTTTTTTAGGGTAAGTCAATTCTGACGCCCCCTCCCTATCTTACGTAACTTAGCTGCCTAAATTTTTTTCGTGAATTCATTCAGGGGCAATCCAATTGTAATGAGACGAATTTTCGGGCGGGGTGGTTAAGCAGAATCTCACTCTTTCTTATAAATTAACAAAGTAGCGGAATTATTGAACCGAAGAACATGAATTTTCGACAAAAATATAATATTTGACTTTTTGACCAAGATGATATTTTTATTTTATATGAAAAACAGCTGAATTCGACCAAAGAATACTGATTTTCAACAAAGTACTTGAAAAATGAATTAAAACAGGATACTTTTTCACGAAAGAGTTGCATTTCAAACTAAAAATTAATTTTTAAGGAAAAAAGACAAAATTTCATCTAAATATATATTAATTTCGAACCAAATAGTTGAATTTTCAACTAAAAAAATCCATTTCCAATCAAAAATGATATAATTTACATTTCCGGTTCAAAAATCAATTTTCATATAAGAAGGAATTTTCCACAAAATTGTATAATTTTAAACCAAAGAAATAAACTCTCAACTATATAAAGTAATGAACCTTCCGAAAAAAAATTAATTTTCTAGAAAGTAGTTCAACTTTTAACAAAATAATTTAAATGTCAATCAATTAGTTAAATTTTCGACAAAAACTATTAATTTCCAATTATTTCAAAATAGTTCTATTCTCAACCACAAGGATCAATATAGTACCAAGAAAGACACATTTAAAAAAACAATATGAATTAAAAAAAAGAATTGAAGTTTCAGCTGAAAAAGATCATGTTTTTACGAAAAATGCAATAGTTACAATCACACTAAAAAAATTAATTTTCAATTAAAAAAAGGGGTTTTCTACTGAACAGTCAAATCTTTAATCGAATAGTTGAATTTTCAACCAAATTGTTGAATTTCCAACCCAAAAAGAAAAGAATTTTCTACAGAACAGTTGAATTTTCAACAAAGCTGTTTAATTTTAAAACAAAGAGATGTATTTTGTACAAAAATTTGACTCTTCAACTAAAAACATATATTTTTTCAAAAGCCAGTTTGATTTTTAACTGAGGAAATGAATTTTCAACTAAAAGGATAAGAGTTGATATTTCAACCGAAAAATATTTTCATCTTAAATAAAAAATAGTTTAATTTAACCAAAAGATAAGATATTTTCAACACAATACTTGATATCCTCAAGTATAATTGTCTTAAACCTTGAAAAGTCTAAATTGAAACACAAAATTCCCAATTTTATAACTAGAATTATATTCAACTCTTTGCAGGATTATTTTAGTGGTAGCTTGAAAGTTCAAATAAATTCAGTCACAAATCAAGAATTAATTTTTAAATTTCATGCCCATAAGCCTGTTTCATAGGGTTCCGAAAAACCCACATTAGTACAAAATTTGGTTTTGCGAATTTTAGGCTATCATTTTTTTTGCTGTTTATTTCAGTAAAAATTTTTTTGAATCGTAAAATATTACTTTCCAATGATGATGAAATGTCTACAAAAAAGTTTAATAATTCACAATCTTTTACAAGAATTTTCTCTTGAAATAGATGTAGAAAGCTGCGTTTTTTTCTCAATTTTTCAAACTAGTTATCAACTTTTTCATTAGAGCAAGGAAATGCTTGATTAAATTTAACAGAAATATTTGTTAAAACAATTGAGTTACATTGACAAACATATTCTCTTGGAATAATGCACGGAAGAAGCGGGTTTTTTTCTGAAATTTTATTCATAACTAGCTTCTCCTAAAATATTGCTAGAAAGTTGTGAACCTTTCTTAACATTTCAAACTTTTCATAATTTTACACATGGAATAAGGTTATAATTGATCAAATTTTAATTAAAGAATAGTTCAAACAATTCTTCATTGTTACAAACTATCTTCTCTTAGAATTATGCTAGAAAGTTGCTGCTAATTTTCTGAAGTATCAAACTTTTCTCAAATTGTTACCAACAGTGAAGTGATAATTACTGAGCGTTAACAAATATAATGATTCTAACAATTCATTATTATTTACAATAATATTCTTTTAGAATAATACTAAAAAGATGTCTTCTTTTTTCAAATTTATAATATTTTTGTTAGACTGAGCTAATGATTAATGCAATTTGAAAAATTATTTGTTGGAACAATTAATTATCGTTTATAACTAGAAAGTTATAAACAATAATGAATTGACTAAACAAATACTTCATTAACTTGCGTTGATTATCACCCTACTCTGGCTTAACTTTAGTTTCAATAGTTCATTTCATAATTTCCAATTATTTACTAATTCGCTTCGAGTTAAAAGTTGACCTAAAGTTGGAAATTTCAGAAAAGATTTGCAACTTTCTAGCATTATTCTGACATATTATAATTGTGCGAAATAATAAATAATTTAAACAATCATGGCTTTTAAATATGATTAATTATTACCTCGCTGTAAGTGAAAAGTTAAAAAAATGTTGAAAATTTCCTAAACAAAATTTCAACCTTCTAGCATTATTACAAGAGAATATTGTTGTAAATATAAATGAATTTTTCCAATACTTATTTCTGTTGAATTTAATTGTTTCCTCGCTCTAACTGAAAAATTGAGAAAAATTCAAAAATGAAGAAAAACCTGACATTCTATCCCTATTCTAAGGAAAATTGCTGGAAAAAATACTCAATTGTTTAAACTATTTTTTTAAGCATTTGATTATCAGAAGAAAGTAAACATCCATATATTATAAACAATTTTAACTAAAAGGAATATAAAAAAAAAAGAATTAGCGTTAAAAACTAGCAAAACACCATTTTTTACACTTGGTGGTTCTTTGAGACACCATAAAAAAGATTCATGAAGATGAAATTCAAAAAGTAATTTTCAATTCTCATTTTATGGCTTACTGTTAGGAACAACTTTGACGGACAATTTCGTAAGCCTAATATTGACCAATCTGTCCAAAATTGACAAAAACGTCTCTTTTTCTTCTGGGAAATATATTTTAAACTTCATGGGGTTTGCGAAACCTCAAATAAGAAATTTCTGTCAAAAAACAGAAGTATTGACTTTCTTGTATTTAAACTAATGTCGAAAGATAGAACATCAAGTTAAAAAAAAAAACATTAAAACATCTCCCATGGATTTTTGGACCACCCTAATGTTCCGGAAAATAAAATGTATATTCATAGCTTTCAAAGAAAAAGTTTATTCCTGGAATTTATTTTTCAAATTTCATTTCCTCTTTAAATGTTAATAAGCTTAAAAAAAATGATCAACGACGTGTGCAAAAATTACTCAAAGCTTGAAACCTTTTTTTATGTAGCATCATCTTCGAACCGAGAAGATTCGGATTTCTGAGGGAACAAATTGGATCATCGCACCAAATGCAATTATCGCTCGACGCAGAGCAAACGAGCTTCATAAAAAAAGGAAAGAAAAGTGAGTAATTCGATTGAGTAATAAAGGTTCATGGGTTTTATTCAGTTTGTTGTGGTAGCTTTTATGTTCTTCTCAAGGTTTTAACCCCATGGATTCCGTAGGTCGGCTACGTGACCTACGTATCATCCTCTTTTCCTTTACCTTCCTCAAGTCATTCCCTTTCACCCTCCTACATTCCGGTGCTTTTTCCCTTCTACTTAACCCTCCTTTTCACCCCCTTATCCTCTCACCCCTTGGCTTTCTCGAGCTGAACTCGAGACGTCTGGCACTGGCGGTCTCTGATTAACCCAAAAGATCACCCACACTGGTGGAAACCTTCCCTTTTGGCGTGGAAGCAAAGAAACTCTAGGCAAAGGGAAAGAGAAGGAGGCACTGAAATTCAGAGGCTAGGTATTACCGTCGAGGTAAAAATGGGAAGGAATCTAAAGGCAAATAATGGCACGAACTATAACGGGAAAGAGTCTGAGGCGCCAGTAGGATAAGAAATTACTACTAGCTGTCCAAAAAATTTAGATACCACAATTTTCATAGAGATTACAGCGAAAATCTCAGGAGAAAAAAATTCTGAAAATATGAAACAAAGTGCAAGTTGCAGATGAAGATTTTCCATATATTGATATAGAGTTTTTTGACTTTCAGTTAATGAGCAAATATTTGCTGACAAGCGAAATATGAAGTAGTACCATGATCTTGTGACAATATAAGAATACTCATCTTTAAATGGCTGTAAGTCCCCGAAAATACATTACAAAAAAGCTTTAAAAAATATATAAATTTTTCTAATCGTTTCTGTGCACAATGGTGGAATTAAAAGTCAGAAATAATCATTAGTTATTAAGTTGATAACAAAAGAATAGTGATGTGTCATGTCCGAAACTGAAGAACGCATGGAGATCATTCCTGAAGCAAATTGCACATTTTTGGTTTCTCAAACTGTTGTATGTAGTGTCAATGAACAACTTCCTAGTACGTCTCGATCTTTGATAAAACATCAAATTTGCGCCTGAATGTTCGAAAAATTTTATTTTTTTTAATACATAGGGCTTTCCAATTATCGAAGCACCTGCACTCGCAGAAAGAGAACTTATCTGCGCTACTATTACTTCTACATTTACGTATCTTTCTGTCATACTCACTCATATTAAGAGTGCCTCTCCATCAATAATCAGAAGGTATTTAACAATGTATTTCACATTTTAAAAAAGTATTCTACTATGAAGAAAATTATTTTTTTTTTAACATTGAAGCGCAACTGTTTGCTCACACTACATGCACCATTTTCAAAAACCAAAAATATGCCATTTGCTCCAAGTTATCTCCATACTTTGTTTAGTTTTGGAAATGACACCTCACTATTTGTTTATTATTAACTTATCAACAAATGATTATTTCTGATTCTAAATTTCAACATTCGGCACATTTAAAGTGGAGTATTCTAATATGGGCATGAGATAATGGCATTATTTAACATTTCACTCGTCAGAAAATAATTGCTAGTCGCTTGAAAATTTTGAGAATCTATATTCGTATAGGAAAAATCTTCATCTGCAACATGTTTTTTGTCATATATTTTTAGAATTTTTTTCTGCAGAGATTTTCACCATAAGCTGTTCCGAAATTAAGGTATCTAAATTTTTTGGACAGATGTTAGGTTGGGGAGAAGCGGGTAATGTGTCGCGCACAATATAAATTTCGATCGATAGAAAGCAAAATATAATTGATAATGTAAGGTCAAAATATATAACATGTAGATCAATATCTTAGCTTTTCATCATTCATAGGGAAAATAGATTCTATATCAGTGACAACAGTGAATTCTTAAGCCTTCTAAAAAAGTCAACATGCATCAATTAACCCTACCTGTTGGGTAATGCGGTGTGCACTATTAATTCCATCTGTTGGAAAATCGAAAGTAATTATTTAATAATCGAACGCACAATTCCAGTGAAATCAGATATCTATATTTATTTGCAGTTTTCAGAAATTCGATTTTTTGTGATCGACCGCCCCCCTCCCCTAAAGACCGTTTTTTTTACTCGATGTAAATCGTGAAAAGTTATTATTCTGGGTGCTAAATGATACATATAATGGATTTCGAGAGTGATATTCCTTCTTCATCATGTTTGCTAATTATTTACAAAACTTTTATTTGCTTAAACCATTTTTCCCCGTGAATCGTAAAAATAGAATAGGTTCAGAAATTAATGATATGTTCACCAATTAATGAATGCAAAAAGTTATATTTTTCCTGAAAGGCAGTTCACAATCATTTAAACCATTATTTGTATTTATTCCACGTTTGGCAGAAAATTGATTTTTTTTCTGATTGAAAATTACATTACTTGGGTAAAAGTGAAACAACTTTGGGAGAAATTTATTTTGTTTGGTTTAAAGTTAATCTTTTTGGTTCAAAATCGAACTGTTGTGTTGAAAATTCGTTTTCTTTTGTTTGGAATTAATTTTTCAATTAACAAGAATGTCAATTTTTCATTTTCAGTCAAAAATTGATATTTTTTGTTGAAAATGCGTCTTTTTTGTGTACAAAACTAATCTTCTTCTTGTTTAAAAATTCATTTTTTGTTGGTTTGCAGATTCATAATTTTAGTTCAAAATTTATATCTTTGGTTAACAGTTTGATCATTTTGTCGGAAATTTGTCATTTTTTGAAATTTTGTTGTTAAAATTATAACTTTCAGCTTTTAGTTGGAACTTTATCTTTTTCAGTATGAAATTGAACTATTAAAAATTCAACACTTTGTTTATAAATTCAACTATTTCGTTGAAAACATGATTCTTTTCTGTTGAAATATCAACTCTGTTATCATTTTCGCTGAAAATTCATTTTTCTGCTGGAAACTTAACTTTTAGAATTGAGAATTCAACTATTTTTGGTTGAAGTTTACTTTTTTGATCGAAAACCGAAACATTCGGTTGAACATTCATCAATTGTAGTTATAAAATTTCACTAGTTGGTTAGAATGGAACAATTTTCTTCAAAATTCAATTATACTGTAAAAAATTTCAGTAGCTTGTCAAAAATTCATCTCTTTTGGTGGAAAATCTAACTATTTTGTTGAAAATTCATCTATTTCGACCGAATATTCATTCGATTGAATTAAAAAATCATACTTCCTATTGAAAATTCAACTTTATTGAGCAAAAATAAATTATTTGTTTAAAAATTCAACTATTTCTGGTTAGAGTTTAATCCTTTGTGTTCGAAAATTCGACTATTCGATTGAGAATTTATCTTCTTAGGTTGAAAATATAAAAATTTGGCTGAAAATTCGACTATTTTATTGAAAACTAATCTATTTTATTGAAAAATAATACATTTTGGTCGACAATGAAACTGTTTTGTTGAAATCATGTCCTTCTGGTTAAAAAATTCATCTTTAACTGTAGAAAAGTCATACTTCTTGATTAATATAAGTTGGAAAATTGAATATTTGTATTCAAAATTATTTAATTCCGTTTACAAAAGATTTTGTCTTAAAAATGTTACAAGATTAAAATTCTGTTCTTTGAATATGAGTGTTCAGAAAAATGAAAGATTGGTCAGGGTAAAATTAATTAAACTAAAAAAGACCATTGTCAACCAAATAATTGAATATACAACCAAAAATATGAATTTCCAACAAAATATTTAATTTCAACCCAAATAGATTAATTTTTTACCAACTTGTTGAACTTTCAGGTCAAACAAAAGTAGTTGATTTCTAAATTAAAATAGATCATTTTCAACCGAACATTTTAATTTTCAACTCAAAATTATTAAAGAATAAATTTCGAAAAAAGGGACAAATTTTCGAAAGAATGAATGAATTTTCAATCGAAGTGAGTGTTCTACTTGAAAAGATCAAATTTTAGTTACAAGTTTCATGCTCAAACCAAAAATTGAGAAGCTACATTTTCAGTTTAAGGAATGAATTTTCAATGACGAAAAAAATTATTTTCTTAAAAAACACTCACATTTTCTGTTAAAGAGATCAATTTTCAAATAAAATTTTTGACAAAAAAATGAATATTGAATTAAAGGAGTTCAACCACATGATGATTTTTCAACCAAGAAGATTGATTTTTAAAAAATAGAGTAGTTGAATTTCCAATGAGATAGGTGAATCTTCAATTCAAAAAATTAATTCTTAACAAAGTTGTTAAACTTTCAACCAATGATTTGAATTTTTGACCACAAAAGGTGACTTTTTAATAAAATAATTACATTTTCAACAAGATAATAGAATTTTTCAGTGAACTAAATTTTATCTAAGTTCGTAACGTTACTTTTAGTGACTCCCCCTTCCTCTGTTACGAATCTTCGCGCGAATCCCTCCCCCCCACCTCAAATTGGTAACGTCGTTTATAGACGGCCCCTCACTCAGAAAGGAAAATCCTGAAAACTTTCAAGCTTGCCATGCTAAAGGTAACAAAAAATGTCCTCAATGAATCAATTCTCCAAGTACTATGAATATTATTGCACCCAAAATGTCGAGATGTAATTCGATTTTGCGCTCTACATAGCAGTACGAGATGAATGTATTAACTTTAATTACCATTATTTCGCTCATTCCACCATTGCATGGAATCTGGACACGTTTTCCGTTTTCCAATTATCCATTCTCTCGTACCTCTCTTAAGGTAAAAAAAACGACTTTTATCAGAAGCGAACGATTTCAATCTCGCTTCAAAGGCAACGTCAGTTTCAGTGAATATTATTTTTGTTTTTAAGGTTAAAAAAATGTGTAATTAAATTCAGAATATTCCAGCTACAAAGAATATACTCTTTCAGAGAGTAATTACAATCGCTAAACTCGATCGTGTTTCATTTTCAAGCAGTAGAAAGCTTTATATTATTTAGAACGTTTTTATATTTAAAATGCAGTATGGAGGAAATATATGTATATGAACATTTTTAGAAAGAGATTTTAATTTGCCGTTCTTTTTTTATAGACAAATCTTATTTTTTAACCAGAAATAATGGTTGATATTAATTTCACATTCAATTTTTAAACGCGAAGTCATCGAAGCAATAAGCACAGGAAATGTTTTGATATCTATCATAATTTGGTCAACAATATCAATCATACCAAGAATATTGAATTATGTTCAACAAGTACATATTGTGGAGTAATTAAGGAAAAGCCGGAAAAATCATGATGAAATCCCATTAATTATAGTCGGAAGTAATAAACTGATGGTTGGCTAAGTGGCTCACGTGTCGTCGAGTGACAGGCAATAAATTTATTTATTGGTGGGGATGAATGCGGGACACGCGTATGGAAGATAACTTTCCCAGTTGGGTTTCGTGGGACCACAAGCCTCTCCTGCTTGTATGAGTCCATGGCAAACACCATAGAATCCTCCTGTGTATTATTTCTATTT
Organism: Andricus quercusramuli; assembly: GCA_932178445.1. NCBI lineage: Eukaryota > Metazoa > Arthropoda > Insecta > Hymenoptera > Cynipidae > Andricus > Andricus quercusramuli. Next base: position 1,573,929 of record CAKNXH010000033.1, on the reverse strand, counting down.
TGAAGACTTGTGTGATTGCTGGATTCAGAAGCGAAAACCAACCGGTCCATAGTTTATACAGGGGTTTAGACTGTTTAGAGAGGGGTGAATTTAATTCATTTACTCCAAGGCATACCCGGGTTAGCCACCCATCGGACTCGAGCTTCCCGTCAACATCTGCAAACTCCTGGGTACCTTGAATCCCTAGGGAAAAAGATTCTGATAACGTTTTTACCCTCTGGCGTCACTCGAAACTCTGCTTGGTTTTATAAAGAATTGAAAAAAAAGTGGAACAAAGATTTTAAGCTACTTACAATGCTTTTTCGTGAGAGAAAGTTTTCTGAGACAATGTCCTTTAGGACGATTTTTTTGTAGGAACCTCTCTTGGTGTCTATCTTGTGAACATTTTCTCGGCATTTTTCACTTCCTCACTCTAAACCCTCTTCCCATATCGGTCACTTTGACCTTTTTTTTCTCACGTATATACTCTTCCTCCTTCCCTCTTCTGAAAATGCTTATCTACTCCTCTTCCACCATTCTGGAAACCTTTTATTTCTTGTCCTCTTCCCATCTCTTCTATTCCTATTAGTCTTCCTCCTCCTCTTGATTACATACTAATCCATCTCCTTGTTTACCATATTCTAAATATACTTATCTATTCCTATTTTTCTGAAGTCCACTGATGAATTTTTTGATCTTTTCTTCTCCCAATCCCCTCTATTCCTACCACTTCATCCATAATATTCTATACTCACATCCTTCTGCACATTCTCCTTTCCAATCCCCTCCCTCTCTACCAGCTCTTCTCCACTCCTCTTTACTATACACTCATCTATATCTACCGCGTTCATCTTCACATAAACTTATCTATTTCTGTGCCTCCATTTCACTCGTAATCCCTTACACCCATTTTCCTTGGAATATTCTTCAATCCCACTAACTCACAACCTTCTTCATTACCTAATAATCTATTTCTTCCCCTTTTTACCCTCTTTTTAGTATACTCATTTATTTCTTTTCATCCGTTGCACTTATAGCCTTTGACACCCCTTCTTCTCCCAATCCCCTTTTTCCCTACCAGACACCATCCCCTCTTTTTTCTCTAATACTAACTTATATCTCTCATTTTTCTACCGTATTCTCAATTCTGAAACCCCTTGCTTTTCCTTTATTTTATTTATGAAATCTTATAGCCTTTTCTCTCGCGATCTGTTATATCAAAGTCAGTCCATCCTCCTATTCATAAACTGCTTGGGTATCCCTAGCACTTCCTCTCCTCTTCCCTGTTTTCAATATACTCACGCATTTCTCTTCCTTTATATCTCTTCTCTATTTAGAACCTTTCAAAGCTTCTCTTCTTGCAACACCTTTCATTTATTTCCGTTTTTCTTTCTGCTTTCTACTAAATAACTACCATTCACACACATATTCCTCCTAATTTCTCTATCCCTACCAGATTTCACACTCTTCTTAATCCTATACCTATATATCACTTCCTTATCCTTCCTGTATTCTTAATATATACAGCTATTACTCTTTCTCTATTCCACTTATAAACTCTAGCAACATACCCTCTACCAATCTCATCTTTCCCTATTCATCCTATCCCCCCCATTATCCTGAAATTATTTGCGTCTCCCTCTACGCTCTTCTCAATGCACTTATATATTCCTCTTCCTCTACTTCACTTCTAACCCTTTACACTTTCTCTGAACAAACACCTTCATTCCCACAAGCCCAGCGTCTCTTCTTCATTCCATACTATTCTCATTTCCCTTCTCTCCTCCCCTATTCACACTGTAAGAATCTATTTCTCTTCGTCTATTCTACTCATAATCCCTTATCGTTTTTCCTTTTCTATTATCTACCATTCTTATTAGTCCTCACCACTTTGTTTCTCCCACACTCATATATATCGTCCTTTCTCCTTTCTCCTTCGATCTTCTCAATATAACTCTCTTCCTCTCTATATTCCTTATTCCGAGCATATAACTATTGATAACTTATTTTTTCCAACGTCTTCTATATTAATTAGTTTTCCCCTACATTCATTTTATGCTGATGTACCTCTTTCCGTACTTAAACATTCTATCTTCCTTATCCCACACTACTCTTCTTCTATTCCACTTATGACATTTAACAACATGCTTACTCCTAATTTCTCATCATAACCGCTTGCACTATCTTCCTTCCCAATCCCTCTAACTCTATCAACCCCCCCCCCCCACCCTTAGCTTACTGCATCTTCATCTACATCTCCTCCTCTCTTTCCACATACTCATTCATTTCAGTTCCTCTATTTCACTGATAAAACTTCACTCCTGTTTGTCTCTTAATCGCCCCTGCCCCAATTAGTCCACCCTCTTTAATTTTATCCATGCTGATCAATCTCTTCCTCTCCTTTCCCCTCACCTTCTAATTTCTCCGATATATACGTTTCTCTTCCTGCATTCTCTCTCCCAACCGTCAACTTTCATAATTTCTCCTCTCGCAACCCACTGTGTATGTATCCGTTCTTCCTATTGTCTTTTCCACATACCCATCTATATTTTTCTCGATCTATTTTTATTGACATGCTCATCTGTTCCTCCTTATCTATGCCACTTACGACCTCCTAAATCCCGTCACCTCCTAAACTCCTTTCTTTCTATGTGTTCCATTCTTCTTCTTTACCATGTACTCATCTACCTTGCTTGCCTTGTTCCACAAACACCTTATTATTTGATCCCTCTTCTCGACCAAACTTCTCTTTCCTTATCAGCCATTTTGAATCATTTTTCTTAACCTATAATTGTGCGTCTGCTTACAAAAATCCGATTAAAAACAGGCTTGTCTCAGAAGAAGACTAACTCCACAACAAATATAGTGAGGAAGATTTTCTAAAGACCGTTCGAAAGTCTGCTAATAAGGCATCGAATAGATTTCAATTGATGTGTTTAAGATAATTAGGGGCTGAGTTATAATCTGAGATAGTCGAAATTATTTTTCGTTTTCCACAAAATTGAAACTTTGCTAAGTTAAAGTCTGATATCTCCTCTACAAGATGAGACCAAGAACACAATACAATAATTACTAGTTTTCGAATTATCATAAAAAATGTGGAAGCGTGCCCAATTCACACTTTCTAAGAGAAGCCTTTTTGAAATCCGATTTATGTAAGTGATCGCAAACTTTTGACCAGTAGTGTAACCCTCTTCATACCACAAATATAAAGTCGTATCTCATTCATTTTTCTCTTTTTTTGCCTTATAAGCCTTTGAATGAAGCCAAATCAGAGTAAAATACATTTGAAAAGATAAATGGAACGAAATTCGGTAAAGCCCCCACGAAAATGTCACTTTCAGTACCCGAGATAATCGCTCGCTCTTGGGAGCAACCGGTGGATTTTTAGCGACCACAATGGACATTTCACATGCAAACTGTATATGTCGTTTATTAAGGATAATGTCCCAGTAGTGCAGGGTGAGTTCTGTGTAGTAAGCAGCATTAGTAAGCCTGCATTATTTACTTTGACGACTATGTTATATATACATATGCCACGGAGGTAAATTTGCACTTGAGTCCATTATTACTCGAGGCCGCGGATTATTCTGACAGCTTCGCACTCACCCGTTAAGTAAATCCTGCCTCGCGAGCATTCCCGTGCATGACACTCCACCTAGAATCTAGAGCCACGTAACATGCATCTAGGCATGGAGGGATGTCCTGCAAGTGCAACCTACACGTCCTAGGGCTTAAGGCTACATATTTCGTTCGCTTGTAATTATTTCACCCGTCATTGTTACGGACAAGTTTCAAGAGCCTCGACGACCTCCAGCATCCTCTGACCCAATTTCACGAGGAATAGTCTTTTGTGAATGGGATAATCTCCTCTAGGATTAAAATAATTCAATTATTCTCAAATTACTGATTGTACAATAAAAATCAATTTGAGACGTACGAGCGATTCTGGAATAAATTGAACTAGAACAATGGGCGCGCTGTGCCAGCACTAATTGCCTTTTCTTCAAGACAAATCGGTTCATCTTCCAATATCTTCTCATAGGTTTTACAGTTGAAAATCTGATAGAATTTGAAAACGTTGTATGTGATTAACAGAAGATTCTTCATCGTAGCGAGGAAATTCTTGTAAATTTGATTTGAATGACGCAATTTTATTGATTCACACTTCAGAGTTCAACTTCTTAGTTGCAAGTGAAACTACTTTTCAAAAGCTTCATTTTCTTGGTTGATGATTCATCATTTTATCTGAAAACGTTTTTTTGGTTCAACTTTAACTATTTTGTTGAAAATTTGTCGTTGTAAAGTAATGTTTCTAACCGGAAATTTAAATATTCCATTTTAAGTTTAACATTTATCTTCCTTAGTGGAAAATTGAGCTGTTTGATTTAAAACGTCTGTATATTCTTGAAACTTTATTTTTTGTGGTAGAATATAGGTCTTTTTGAAGACTTATTCATCTTTCTGGTTGCAGATTCATTTCTATCTGGAATTTAATAGGTTGAAAATTTCTCAAAAAATGCAAAAGTTGGTTGAAAATGTATGTACTTTGTGTAACATCAATCTCTTTCGGTGAAAAATTAATCTTTCTGGTTGAAAATTCAATTTTTTTATTTGAAATTAATGTTTTTTTTTTAATTAGAATTACATATTTTGAACTGGAAATCTAACGATTCCATTTTTTGTCAAAATTTTTTTTCTTATAGGCATTTAATATTCTTGGTTGAAAATTCACCCGTTTCGTTGAAGATTTAACTATTTTCTTGAATGTTCATCTATTTTCTTGGAAATTCGTCTTTTTTGAGTAGAAAATTCATACTATGGGTTGAGAATTCGACTATTGGGTCAAAAACTCATTTTTTGGTTCAAAATTCATTATTTTAGTTCACACATAACTTCTTTGCTCACAAATTTAACCATTTCCTTGAAAATTCGTTTGTTTGTTGAAAATTTGTTGTTAACTGCAAATGTAGCTATTCTATGTTTGGGTTAACATATTTCTTTGTAAGTTGAAAATTCATCTGTTTTGTTGAAAGTTTGTCTTTTGTGGTAGGATTATCTTCCCGGTGATTATTTCCACTATTTGGTTGAAAATTTATTTCCTTTCTGGAAAATTTAACTATCATCCTAGAAAGTCATTCAAAAATTAAGAATTTGAATGAGAATTTATGTATTCGGTTGAACATCAATGTTTTTGTTTGAAAATTCGGGTTTCCGAGTAAAAAATAGCTTTCTTTACTTCATCTTTTTTAATACAGATTCGATCTTTGGTAGACAATTCATCTTTTGGAATGGAAATTACACTATTGGATTAAAAATTCAGTTTTTTGGTTGAAAATTCATTGTTTTAGTAAAAAATTATCTAGTTTGCTCAGAAATTTAATCATTTCGTCGAAAATTTGTTCTTTCCTGGTTGAAAATAAATGTTTTGACTGAACATTTGACTATTTTTTTCAAACATAGAAAATGCTGTTTAAATCTTGGTATAATCTAAAAGTTCAATTGGGACAGTTTTGGAAAATATATTTGATATCAATTATCAAATATATCATTAAAAATCATATTAAGCATGGCATTGGGATAATTTGCAATCTCTTTTCTCTTGGACCAGAATCTTTGAAAAAAAAATTAGGAATGAAAGAACTTTTTTTTTCAATATTAAGAATGCTCTCAATCTTGTAATTGTCGTCGGAAATATCTAGTTAACGAACTTGACATTCATTTTGGGGCCCTAAAAATTCAGTCGAACGCTGATCGATTTGAGCAAATCCTTTAAAAGTTATCGTAGTTACAAAATTCAGGTAACCATATATATATGCCGACACAATATTATGATTTTTAGACTGTGTAATTACAAACTATAAAAATCCGTTCAGAACTGCAGATCGAAAATTTGGACTTTTATTAGCATTCATTGTGAAAAAGTTCAAATCGGATAACAATTGTTTTTTAATATTCATTCTTCGAAAAACGTTTTTGCCCCATTCTGTGCTGTCTTGATGAAAAAACATTACAACTCCAGTTTTAATCAAACATGAGTTTTTTATATAGTTGGATTCTTCATGAAAATATGGATTCAACTATGCTAATTATCATTTGAAATTCTGATCAAATCTCGAGATAACTGAGTCTTCATTATCAGATCTACAACCATTTTCGGGAAATTCTGATGGAGAATCATCACTTGGCTTTTGGCAGATCAAAAGAATTAGCTTCCAAAGAAACAGACTAGGGAGCATGTGCGATTTACCTGAAATTGGGATGGCAGTATAGATGAGCAAGTGTCGAAGAACCAGAAAATTGTGTCAATAGACCAGAGTATTAATCATTTGGAGGAACAATGATTTAAATTCGTATTTCAGGTTCACAAACTCAACTTTTTAACTTAGCGAAACAGTACAATCAAACCTAACACCAATTTCAGTTTAAAAATGATCCAAAAGACCATCAAGTGTTTTTGTGTAAAGACAATTGGCATTTTAATTTGTTTAAGTTATACAAATATATACGGATAGAATCTCTAATATGTTCATTCTTCTCTTAGTGGAAATGGGAGTAGCAGTTTCTTGAAATTGTTAATCTAATTCTAAGTTCAGAAGTCGAATGAGAGCGTAAGAGTGAAATCCTCTGTGAGAAGAAGAATCCAAGAGTGCTCTGGATTCCTTTAGAATTTTCTTCCTTCCGGAAGAACGGTGTACGTGCACCCACACGGTGGAACCGGGTGATGCACACTGGTGCAAAACAGTTCGGTGAATCTGAATAAACTTCAAAGACCTGCTACGTGCAAAATGAGAGGGTAACAAAGCAAGATAATGAGAAAAACGGGTAGCACAGGAGCTTCGCGTGGAACTGCACGCGGAGAAAAATAAATGCAAAGGGATAGAAAGATATAGTGAATAATGAAAATCAGTCAAATTAGATACCACGCGCCTACAAAAAAAGGTTTGTAGCCTTCTAAAATGATAATTATGTATTTTGAATCCCCACCTTCCAGAATAACCCTCCTCTCACATCCTTTGCTGAACTTCCACTTCACTTCCCCACCCTCATGACATTCCCCATCCCCTATTATTCTCCACGCGCCTACTACCCGTCCTCACATTTCCAAACACCTTCCACTCTACTCTTGTCCCCCTCCGTCGATACCCTCACTTTCCTTACTTCCCCTCAATCCCTTCTTATTCTGTCACTTCCTCTCCTTATTCTACTTTCTGTTCGTTCTCCTTGCTTTGACTCCCACTTAACTTATCCTAAATGCCCGCACTCTCCCCACTTCCCCTCGTCGTCCCAATCCCTACTTTACCACTCTTCATCCACCAAACAATTCTCTTACTCGCCTTCGCTTCTCTCACTTCTCTGACCATTCTAACTCCTCCCATACTCTAGCTCATTTCCCTAATATGCCTTCCCTGAGTTCTCCTACATTCCAAAACATTCTTCTCCTCTTACGTCCCCACTCTTCCCCTCTTTTTACATCCCCTACCCTTCCCTTCTTCTCGCTTGCTCTATTTATTCTAATTCCTTTCCCATCAGTTATTCTCCTTAGCCTTCCTTCCTCTTCTTCACACCCCAGTTTTCTTAACCCTTTCCCTCCTCTCACTTTTCTCACTTCCTATCCTTTTTCTTTGTTGATTCCTGATATCTACTTCATATGCATTTATTTCCCCTTTCATTTTCCCTCCCTTATTTCCCATCCTCCACTCCCCCCTTCCCCTTATAATCCATCCTCCACTTCTCCCGCCTTCCCACTGCTCACTTTCCTTTCCCAAGTGATTCTTACTTTTCTACTATGCCTTCCCTGAATTCCCCTCTCTTCCCATCCACTCTTTCATTCACTATTTCTTATCGCTTCTCTTCCCTACACTTTCCCTACTCTGCCACCACCACTTCTCCTCCTAGAAAAAAGTATGATGCAGCCCGGCGCTACGGAATCCTAAGAACGTAGAAAAAAAAATTCTGAAAAAAATTAAATGAGGGGACAGGAAGAATGGGAAAAAGGCGGAAGACAAAAAATTAAGAGAGAAAGAGGTATAGGAGCGAAAAAGAGTGACATTTGCAAAGAAGAGAGAGGTGGAAATAAAAGAAATGAGAGCGACGAGTTGGCGAGTAGTTGATGAAGAAGCTAAAATCAGACTGATTACTTTGTACGCGTTTCATAGAGTTGACAAGACCGGAAATGGGTTCCGATTATTTCAGAGAGTAATTTCCTCACGTGCTTCGCACCCTAGAGGTATGCTCTTCACGGGACGCGAAACGTTGCGATTTTGCTTGCAAATTCATTCGTAAAAAGAGTCTGCTCTACTAATGTTGGGAATCTGGTATTCTGAATACCCAAACTGCTTGTAAGTGGTATCTGGGTTAATTGCACCAGCGAATCACTGCCAGGAAGGAACGCTGTCAGGACCATGTTATTAATATACCATCTCTTTAAGCTCAATGTGAGCTACGTTTTCTTTGTTTGTGATGACTAATTCTTTTCGTAATTCAATCAGTCAAAAATATATTCTAGTTTTTTATGAGGTTTGCCTAGTGCCAGTAAAATAGATTGCTGTTGGACTAAAGATTTTTGATTAGAGTTTTTTCAATTTCTAATGTGTATAATCTAGGAAGCTCTAATTATGATTTTATTTTTGAAAGGTCATTTTTGAAGATTGACAATCAGAAAGTCTTTCATTTTATGGATGCGATAATTTAAATTACTAAATTTGAATGATTTCAGGAATCAAAAGACAAGTTTTCAATTCCAAATGTTCCAAACTGAACAAATTTCTAATTTTAACCATGGAAATTGCAGATTTTTGAATTTAAAACATAAAAATTGCGGAATTTCAAATCTTCAAAATTGAAAAGTTTCACATTTTAGAGATTTCAAGTTGCTACAATTTTGAAGAGTAGGAATTGAAAAGTCTTCAAATTTGAAGAAGAAAAACTGAAAATATTCAAAATGATGAAAGTTCGAATATAAATCATCAAAATTACAGAATTTACTAATCGAAAATTTAAAACATGCATAATTTTTAATTGTGAATTCTCAATCTTGGAAGTCTTTCGGTTTCAAAGATGCCAACATAAAATGCTTTAATTTGGTGAGTTTGAAGAATAAAAGGCAAGCTTCATAAATCTTTTTGAATTTCTGAAATTTTTCATTGTAAAACTTAAAATTATCATAATTATTAAATGTTAAGTGTCTAAATGAAAAACTCTTCAATTTTCAAGATTAAAAATTATAATTTCTATAAGTTTGAAGAGTTGATGTAGAAAATTCTTGAATTTTTAAAATATAGAATCCAGAATTACTTAATTTTCAAGATTTATATTTTGAACGGTTTTCTTCGAATTTTTTTATTTTGATGATTTTCAAAATCGGGAGGCAAATTTGAAATTATCAATCTTTCAAACCGAAGAAATTGCAAAAATAAATAAACAACATTGCAGCATTTTCAATTCTGGCACTTGGAACTTACACAATTTTTATTTGCAAATTTTCGGAAGTAAAATTCTTTCAATTTTAACGATTTAAATGGAAATGTTTGCAATCTTGAAGATTTACAATTAAAAATTCTTAACTTTTCAAAAACAGATTTTCAAATTATTCTGTTTTCAGGATTGATATTTAAAAGGTATGTAATTTTAAAATTTTCTCAGAATAGTTTAATTTTACAGATTTGCAATTTCACATTCTTTTATATAAATAATTTGCAATTACAAATTCTTCCATTTTTAATATTTGCAATCAGAGGCCCCTCAATACTTAATACGTGTATAGTAGAAAATGATGCCATTTTAAATAAGGACCGTGTAAATGTATAAATTTGAAGATTATCATTATCAATTGAAATGATAGAAAAATAGAATTATGAATTGATTGTTTTACTTTGTGGGCATTAAAGTTGCAAACGACGATGTTTCGAAAAATGTAAAAGCGTCCATATTTAGTGGTTCTGTATGGTACAATTCAAAACTATAATCGATTAAAATGGCAAATTTTATATTGAAACAAAAAATAAATGAAATAATATGAAATTTGTTAGGAGCGCGAATAATTGAGAAAAATTCAAATATAATTTTTGTAATATTGAAGGCCTTTCTTCTTTTCTCTAAATACTGTCGATAAACGTGTATAACAAGGGATTGGCGATCTTATCTCACTTTCAACGATAGAGGCAATTCTCAACCGAGGTTTCTTCAACAAGCCTGATTTTCTTAATAGTGTGATTCTTATCATCCCTCTTACGGAAAAAGCTATCCATACGATCTTGTCGCTTCAAGACTTTTAGCTCGAAATTGAAGCGCTTCGAACTATCACATGCAGGAATTTCCCCATCATTCCCTGTTTGTAGTTGGGTTCTGATAGGGCCCCTACTAAAATTTCTAATCTAGAAAGAAAAGATAAGGGCCCTATTAGGCTCTAGTTGATTTAGAGGAATCTATCAATCTATCAAATATATTAGTTTTCAAAAAATGCCAAATTCATCATTTTTTAATACTTCTTTGCAAGCTAACAGAAGTCTCCAAACGATATTTATTCATATAAAACTAATAATTATGATTTTTCAATTTAAAACAATTTGTTCTTGATTAAATTCTTCTATTGGAACTTTCGTTCCCTTTTGTCTGGAAAATTTCACATGTTCTAAGATGGCCTTATAAAATGATAATAATAATTAATTTCTCCACTTTAGAGTATCTTTCAGTAAAATGAAATGTTTCTAAAAATTCAGCTTGTGCTCCTTTTTAAATGTTTGAATTTTATGAAATAATTCAAAATGCCCAAATGAATATATGATTTGCAAAATTCTAATCGTATTTTGAATTGCCGCCTGAATGCTGCGCGCTGCAGGCGACGCATATCGACTGACGCCATCATGATCGTCGCCATGATAGAAGTTTCCCACGAGCCTGCCACATGGTGACATCATAAGAAATCAAAATCTTAAACATTAGAATGATTATTCATTAAGGGCATGTGACACAGTCAAATACCTACATTACCGACCTCACTTTTTCAATTTTCTAATTTTTTTTTTTTGAATCTAAGAACTTTTTTGTAAATAAAATTTCGGGCTGAAACTTTGGAAAATGTATGAGAAAAGTGAGGTCGGTAATGTAGGTATTTGACTTTGTCACATGCCCTTAAAGTCTCGAATGTGAGAGCATATGCGCTGGTATGAAATGTAATTTTTTTGGTTAAAAATTCATATTTGTAAATTGTAAAGCCAATTTTCAAATAGAAAATTTAACTATATTGTTAAATATTCTTTTTTCGCTGGTTCAAAGTTAATTCTTTCAACAGAAAATTCAATTATTTTATTTTTTGTTGAAAATTTATCTTTTTACATTGTCATCAGGCAAGGTATTAGATTTATGTGTTTTTAAATTTGTTAGCCAGCCATTTTGGATGGAAATTCAGGAAGTTAAAGCATTTTCGAAATTTTTGATACCACTTTTTTCAGAGTTTGAAATTTCTATGTTTGGCTGTTTGTAGTATTATAAAAGTCGAAACTCATTACTTTTTTGAGAAAAAATCAAATTACCAGAGTTATAGCATGTGAAAATATTTTCAAAAGTCGAAAGTCGTCAAAAAACAAAAAAACTTTAAAGCATGCCCTATAACATTGTCAACACAACTTTTTTAGTTTTCTTGAAGAATCGAAAATTCAAATTTTGATCTAAAAAAAAATAATGAAAGGATAATAAGATTTTTTAATTGAAAATTCATGTATCTTGTTAAAAATTCGTCGTCTTCCCTAGAAAATTAATCTTCATACTTGAAAATTAAACTATTTCTTCAAACATTAATATATTTTGTGGAACATTCATGTTTTTTGGTAGGAAATTCAACTTTGTCTGGGAAGATGATTGTTTGGCTTAAAAACTAAACCATTTTGGGAGAAAGTTCAACTTTTCTTTTGAAAATTAGTCTCACTTTCGTTTTATACTAAATTTTTAACTTGAAATTGAACAATTCATTTTTTAACACGAATGTATCTTTTCGGGTGAAAATTCATGCATTTTCTTGAAAATTCGTATTTTCCACTAAAAACATAATTTTCTTGTTTGAAAATTTTTGTTTTTGATCAAGAATTAAGCTGTATTGTCGAGAATTGATCTACTTCAACAGTATGTCTTAACTGGAAATTTGAGTATGCTAGTTGAAAATTCATAACTTTGGTTGAAAATCAACCTATTTTGTAGAACATTCGCTTCTTTTTTGTTTCGACTTTAATTTTTCCACTAAAAATCTCACTATTTTATTTCGGAATTTGGCTTTGCGGTTAAAGTGTTCTGTGGATGATCAATCCCTATTTGTGGAAAATTCAGTCACTTCGTTGGGAATTGATGTATTTTCTTTAAAACTGATATCCTTTTGTAGATAATTAATCTTCTTGGTTGAATAATCAACTATTTGTCTTAAAGATTATATATTCTGTTAAAAATTCAACAATCTTGTTATAAACAGTCTTCTTTGGTTCAAATTTCGCTTGATTCAAGTTTAGTTGGAGCAATAGACTATAATGTTTTGTAATCCAGGTTAATGTTAATCCGCTGCGATCCCGTTCGATTCAAATTCATCGCCTTAGCTTCTAACACGAAATGTCTTTTTGCAAACCAAAAAAAATATGTTATAGTTTTTTAGATATTCGCTCGATCTGAAAATGTACTCTTTGGTTTGTCAAAATACGTTTTGAAAAGTTTCTTTCGTGATTTCGTGCCAAAACCTAAATGTATATTTTCATTCGCTTTGCAGACTCTGCTTGCAAGAAGCTTAGAATGAGAGAAACAAATTTTCGTCACAAAAAAAATTAATTAGTTGAATTCAACTGAAAGTGACAGTTCTTTCTTTTGCAGACACTGCTTACGAGAAGCTTAGACACTTTTCCATAAAATAGGCAAAAAATTGGGTCCAAAATCGATCAAAATCCGAGTTTAGAAATTCGACGTTTAACAAAACTCGCAACCAGTGGTCGAACGTGGCGCTGATTGTCATGGAAATCAGTTACAAAGGAATTACAATAGAGGTTCAGACTCAGATAGCTTGCAGGACTAGCTGAATAATGGATTTGTCGAACTCCTCGCATAACAATGATCCTGTGTCCCAATAGTGTTGACAAAAATAATTTTCCATTTCATATTACGTGTTTGTCTTTAGAAATCGATTTTGGATCAATTGCCATATTTTTCAGCACAAATTCTTCTATCCTTTAATAATTAGCCAGTAAAATACATTCATAATAATGGACCATCCACATTAGAGTGGTCGACATTTTTTTTCTCGAATTTTCATACCTCTCGCCCCCAATTTTGTCGTATCCAAATTTCTTTGTTTCCCATGATTTTTAAAGGTTCCGCAAGCCCCATTAAGTTTGGAATGTATTTTCAATAAGAATAAAGAACCTTTTTTATTAAATTTTAGCAGGATCGTCAATTTTAATCGAGTTAAAAGTCATCTTTTCTTTTCAAAATTAGCTATAGAATATAGAGAACTAGCTTGTTTTCAAATATATCCCCCATAATTTTATTTTATTAGTACTGAAAAAAACACATGAGTGAAAAATTGGAACATTAATCTCATTGTTGATACGCATATTGACTCTTAGTAACTTTTTGGATTAGAAATTAGTATTGCTGCAAAAAACGTCGAATTAAAAAGTATTGCTTCGCAGTTTTTTCTCAAATTGTCCATTTTTTATCTACCTCCAAATTATAGAGAGGTATATAAATGTTCAAAATTTTTATTTTTATTTTCAATGATATTCTTTCTGGATAATGTTGAAAAAATGTGTTTTTTTTTGTAGAAACTTTTTACTTTTTGTCCAATTTTACTTAGTAAGATAATAATCAATCCAAGTATACAAATGTAATTGCTTGGAAAATTTATTATTGTTTATAACTATATTCTCTTCGAGTAATGTTATAAAGATTAAATAATTCATTTTCAAATAAAAAAATGAATTTCTAACAGAATAGTTAAATATTAAAAAAAAACAGTTGAACTTTGAAATAAATAGTTCACATTTCACCCAAAAATATGAATTTTGAGTAAAGAAGTTAATTTATTTCCAACCGCGATTAGTCCATTTTCTCTACTAAATGTTGAATTTTAAGCCAAAAATAGAATTTTTTTACAGATCAATTTTCAACTCGAAAATACGAATTTTCAACTCGAAAATATAAATTTTGAAAAAATTACATAAATTTCTTGCGAAATAGTTTAATGTTTAGAACAAAAAGTTTCATTTCCAACCAAAAATATCACATTTTGACGAAAAAGTGAATTTCCAATCGAAAAATCGAATTTTTTTCTAAATTGTCAAATTTTCCAGCCAAAAAGACGAAGTTTTTACAAAACAATTGAATTTTCAACCCAGACCCGAAAATATAAATTTTCAAACGAAAAGTGAGTACCCTTATTTTCAGTCGAAGAATCTATTTCACGAAAAAAAAAAAATTCGAATTTTAATCAGGATAGTTGAATTTTTTATAGAATAATTAAACTTCCAGCAAACTAGTTCATTTTGAACCATAGAGGCATATTATCAACAAACTACTTGAATTTCCAACCAATCACTGAATTTTTGACTGAAACAGATTGACTTTTAAGTTTAGATAGGAGAGAAATTCAATTCTTCTTTTTATCTTTTTTGAATTGTTGTTATAAAGTGTTATTGCACAGTCAAAACTGAGCAAGAAGGTATAATAAAATGATTAAATAAATTTAAAATTGTGCTTTCAATAGAGGTTTTTGAACAGAAGAAGCTGGTTTTTTGCCATGAAAGTTATTAGAGGGGTTTTGCAATTGATTTTTATAATTGCTTATCACTGGTGTGTAGCTGTTGAAATATTCAAATATTCAAAGAAAAAAAGATCATTGTTTGTGAAGTGTTATTCCACGGGGAAAACTAGGTAGAAAAGTATTATCAAAGTATTGGATAATACGGAAAGTCATTTTTTGTCATTAGGATTATTAAAGTGTTTTAGCTCACGTATTTTCCTGATTGTTTATTTATTTCGGACATTTTTCGAGCGTTTTAAATGTTGAGAGAAAAAAAAAGTATCAAGCCTTTTCGACATAAAGAAAATTCAATTTTATTTTAACATAAAATATATGTAAATATAGGTGGTCCAAAAAATTTCTTTTTGCATTGTGATGGGGACCTCATAAGTAATTATGACTTTTTTGGCGGGTTTTCCAGTAAAAATTATTCCTGGCACATGAAAGACCATTTCATACAGATAATTAGATGTTCTCATAAATTGTTTAAACAATTTATCATTGGTTCTAGCAATTTTCTCATAGAATGGGGTTAGAAAGACGCGGTTTTTTCACACATTTTCCATTTGTTGTCCAATTTTGCATTAGAGGGAAGAGATTGTTCATCAATGTTAACAAGAGTGATTGTTCAGACAATTTATCAATGATGTTGTTAATATTCTCTTAGAAAAATGCTCCTAAATTGCAGTTCAAGGAAAATCACTTTCAGTCAAATTGTGAGGTAGAATGTTGCGGTTTTTTCTGAAATTTCAACTGTTTGTCTATTTTTCATTAGGCGTGACTTAATAAATAATAAGATTTGGCAAGAATAATAGTTTAAACAAATTATCATTGTTTATGACTATCTCCATCTATATCAATGCCTGATATTTGCGATTTTGCGGCAATTTTCACCTTTCTGTCCTTTTTTCACTTAGTGAGGTAATAATTAACTGAAGTTTGCAAAAAAGTTGTTTGAACAATTCAATATTGATTTCTGCCTCTTGTGTCAAATAGATTTTTTTCTTTAAAATAATTTTTTTAAGCATTACGAAAAGAGAAAAAATAATTCACTCAAAACAACAATACCATTTGAAACATTGTCTAAACCACTTTTTTGTTAACTTTAATTAATTACTACCTCACTAAGTAGAAAAAGGACAAAAAGGAAAAAATTGATGAAAAACTGCAATTATCAGACACTGATATAGATGGAAATAGTCATAAACAATAATAATTTGTTTGAACAATTATTTTCGCTGAATCTAATTAATTATTATTTCACGCCTAATGAAAAATAGACTGACAGTTTAAAATTAAAAAAAAACCGCAAAATTTTACCAATTAAGCAAATAGAATATTATCAACAATAATAATGAATTGTTAAAACAATTAATTTGTTAACTTGAATTCATTGTTACTTCACTCAAATTAAAAATTCGAGAAAAAGCCAGATATTTCAGAAAAAACTGCATCTTTCTAGCATTATTCAAATATAATATTATTAATAGTAACAACAAATTGAACAATGAATTTATGACTCTAGTTAATCATATAATTAAAATTGGACAACAAGTGGGAAATGTTTTTAAAAAACCTAGTCTTTCTAACTCCATTCTATGAGAAAATTGCTAGAATCAATAAGAAATTGTTTAAACAATTTATGAAAAATCTAATCATCTATATGAAATGGTCTATTATGTGCCAGAAATAATTTTCACTAAAAAACCAGCAAAAAAAGTAATAAATACCGCGAAAAACTCGCAAAACCCATTTTTTCACTTAAGGGGTTTCTTTGGGATCCTATAAAACAGACTTATGGTGTTCATATTTAAAAAGTGATACTTTATTCGTATTCTACGGCTAATTGTGAAGAGAAATGTTGAATTCCAACTCGATTGAGATTATATTGAGGATTCTGAATAAGATTTACATAAACATCTTTTTTTCTTATGGGAAATACGTGTTAAACTTCATGGGGCTTGCGGCACCTCTAAATATCATTTTTTCTTTTCAAACAAAAAAATGGATTTATTTTTGTGTAGATTGGAACAAATTCCTGGAGTGTCCCCATGAAAATTATTTTTGAAAAAATTCCAATGCATTTTTGGAACACCCTAATGTACAGTTGGTAAAACTCATTAATGGTTTCTGTCCATCGTTCATAATTCAAGCTTTGTTTTTATTTTAAACATTTTTAAAGTTTTGATATTTTACTCTTTAATTTTATGAATTGTTGATGTTGTTTACCATCATAATATTAGCAATAAATATTTTGACTGATGACGGCTGACAGAGAAACCGAAACGTTTCGACAAATTTTAAATTGGACAAATTTGTTATTGATTTTTCCCTATCATTGGAGACTATATTTTGACACATATTTGAAATTTGCCTTTTGAACTACTCATGAATGATTAGAAGGGATCTTCATGTAATGAAGCATTGAGACTCATAAAAATATTTGTTCATAACAAAAAAAAAAATTTGTTTGCCCCCATATCAAAGAAAGCATTTCTTTGATTGGAATACAATTTATGAACTTGAAGAATGGTGTGTTCACATCAAGTAAATTTTGTTCGAATCAGAAAAATGTTTGTTTCAATCATTCAAATATTGCCTGAAACAAACATTTTTCGGAGTGCTAGTTCAGCAACTCTCAGGCTAAAGATTGTTGAAGCTCTTAAGGTGTTTCTCATTCAGTTCTCTTAATATAATTATTCGTAATATAAACCACTTTTGTCATTTTAATTATGGACCACGTTATGATAACCTACATACAATATGAACATTGTCATTTGAGACAAATATACTGTCCTCCTTTGAAATTATACAGTGTATGAAGGGGCGTTTACACGGGGTCCTGGTATACGTTTACATGGTTGGTGGATGTTCGATATTTGGGCACTCGTGTGTCTAGTTAGCCTCCAGCATGATTGCCATGATCGAATGGCTTTATTAATCAAATCGATAGACATTGGAGCTAGCCTTTTGGTCAGTAATTAGGTATCCTATTTCCACTCCTCGCAACGAACTCTTAGTGTTCCTGGATGATATGACAACCTCAAATTGCTCCTCTTGAATAGTATTTTGCGTCATTAGAGTACTTCAGATAAAGACGTGAAGAATTATTTTATACAATCAAAATTGCGCTAGTAATATACTGTCGGGGAGGAAATATCTCCTAAAAATGCGTTTCAGCGGAGAAGGATTAAAGAATTACTCTTAATTAAGCTCTTCACTTGGGGTGATCGCTAGAGAGATTGATCAGCTACCTGGGAAGGAGCAGTGTTGCGAAATGAACGTGTTATTTAAATAAATGACACGAAAATTCCAGTTCAATCTAAAAAATCTGTACCTTCTTCCCAACACTACTATTTTCCAACCGAGCGAGTCACGCCTAGCCCGAAAGGGAAATGGTTTAATGGTATAATAATCATAATAACCTAACATTACTCAGGATTTTATAGGATAACTCAGCTGAATTACATAGAAGTAAGACGCCTTACATCGTCTAAACTGTAGGCTTACGCGAATTTCCAAACCAAAAAATGACTATTTAACAAAATTGTTGTATTTTTAACCAAACAGATGATATTTTAAATAAATAGTTCCATTTTCATCCAGAAAGATTAATTTTTCGCCGCAATAGACGAATTTTTAACTAAATACATTAATTTACAACCAAAAAAGAAAAATTCTCCACGAAATCGTTAAAATTTTAACCAAAAAAGAAAAAAAGTTTTGGAAAAATAGTTAAATTTTCAATTGAAAACTGAAAAGGTGGAATTTTCAACTAAAGTGAAGAATCTTCAACCAAAAAAATAAATTTTTAACAAAATCGTGAAATTTTCTACAATGTAGAATAATTTTCAACCAAAAGTGATTAATTCGTAACGAAAAATGTTATAGTTGATATGTTAACCAACAAATATTTCAATTTCGAATCAAAAATATTCAAATTCAATCAAAAAATACCATTCTTCGATAAAATAATCGAATTCCATACCAAATAGTTGAATTTTCAATTAGAAAAGATGAATTTATGAAAAAAATAGAATAGTAAAATTTGCACTCAATGAATTCAATTTTCAACCAGAAACATGACTTGTCACTAAATTGAAATAGATAAATTTCCTGTTAAAAAATTAAGTTTCAATCAACAATTTAAGTATCTAACCAGAATATTTTTAGCTTAAATCAAGAATGATCAATCCGGAAAATGAATCTTTAACATAGTATTTCAACATGTAATTAGGTAATTTAATTTTTAACTAGAAATATAAATTCTCATCAGGAAAAATAGTTCAATTTTCAGTTGAAAAATTAATTTTTAACAACAAAAAAAGAATTTTCCACAGGAAATAAAATGAAGTTTCAACAATATATTTCAGTTTCTGAGGAGAGAAATAACTTATCTACACAAATAGTATGATTTTTAACCCAAAACGACAAATTTTTTACAAAACAGTTGAAACTTCAACCAAAAAAAAATGTCTCTTCAACCAAATAGTTGAATTTTTTACTGAGAAATGTAAATTTACAATAGAAAATGGAATAGTTATATTTTGAGCTTAAAAAATTTATTTTCAACCATGAAAAAACCTTCTTGCAATAAAACATCAATTCTTTTTTACTGAATTAATTCAATTTCCCACCAAGTAGATGCATTTTTGATCAAAAAAGTTCAATTTTCTACCAAAAAATACGAATTTACAGCATAATAATTGAATTTTCAGTCGAATTCTTGAGTTTTTAACTTAAAAAGGTCCTTTAATCAGTCAAGAATCAAAAATAAAAAAAAGAATAAACTTTTCGTTTCAAAGTTAAATTTATCTGTTTTTCTAAATTTCAAGTGTATTTCAATTAAATTTGAAATACGTTTTTTGTTGAAGTATCAAATATTACATTTTTTAAACATTCATCTCATTTAGTCGAATTCAACTATCAATTCTGTTGGAAATTCATTTGTTTGCTTGAAAATGTAACCATTTGGGTGAAAATTTATTTTTTCCATTCAAAAATTCAACTGATTGGTGTATTTTTATCCTAGCAGATGAAATTTTAAATAAATAGTTCCATTTTCATCCAGAAAGATTAATTTTTCACCGCAATAGACGAATTTTCAACTAAATACATTAATTTACAACCAAAAAAGAAAAATTCTCCACGAAATAGTTAAATTTTCAAAAAAAGAAAGAAGTGTTGAAAAAATAGTTAAATTTTCAATTGAAAACTGAAAAGGTGGAATTTTCAACTAAAGTGAAGAATCTTCAACCAAAAAAATAAATTTTTAACAAAATCGCGGAATTTTCTACAATGTAAAATAATGTTCAACCAAAAGAGATTTATTCTCAACGAAAAATGTATTAGTTGATATGTTAACCAACAAATATTTTAATTTCAAATTAAAAATATTCAAAGTCAATCCAAAAATACCAATCTTCGATAAAATAATTGAATTCCAAACCAAATAGTCGAATTTTCAACTAACACAGATGGATTAATAAAAAAATAGAATAGTTGAAATTTTCACTCAATGAATTCAATTTTCAACCAAAAAGATGAATTGTCACTAAAAATGAAATAGATAAATTTTCTGTTATAAAAAATTAAGTTTCTACAAAAATGTTAAATATTCAACCAGAACATTTTCAGATAAAATTAAAAATGTTCAATCAGAAAAATGAATTTCCAACATAGTATTTAAACATTTAATTTTGAACTAAAAATATAAATTCTCATCAGGAAATAAAATAGTTAAACTTTCAGTAAAAAATTAATTTTTAACAACAAAAATAAATGTTTACAAAAAGTGAAGTGAATTTCCAGCAATATAGTTCAATCTTCAAGAAAAGAAATAGATTGTCTGCAAAAATAGTTTAACTTTTAACCCAAATAGAAGAATTTTCAACAAGACAGTTTTGTCTTAAATCAAAAAAATTTCTCTCTAACCAAATAGTTGAATTTTTAACTCAGAAATATGAAGTCGTAATCAAAAATGGAATAGTAATATTCTGAGTTGAAAAAATTGATTTTCAACCAAAGAAACCGTCTTTCAACAAAACACCAATTTTATTTTTACTAGATTTAAATTTATTTGTTGTTAGAGTATCAACTATAACATTTTTCTTAAATTTATCTTATTTAGTCGAATTCAAAAACTGTCAATTCTGTTGAAAATTCATCACTTTGGTTGAAAATTTAACCATTTGTTTGAAAAATTTATGTTTTTCCTTCAAAAATTCAACTGATTGGTTGAAAATGTAAAGGTTCTGTTGAAGATTCGTCCTTTCGGAAAATAATTTTTCCTCTTGGATTCAAATTGAACTGCTTTCAGAAATAATTTTTTTGCTACAAAATTCAACTGTTTGGTTAAAAAAGCAACTATTTTTAGTTGACATTTTTTGTTTTGAATTTGACGATTTGGTTGAAAACTCTAATGTTTTGTTGAAAATTCGTCTTATTAGTCGTCCTTTTAAATTATTATCCTTCGTTTGTTTAAAATTCAATCATTTGGCTGGAAAATAATTTTTTCGACCATTGAACTTAAAAACTTAACTCTTTCGTTGCAAATTTATTTCTTTCGGGGGAAAATTAATATTTTTTTTTTGTTGAAAATTCAATTATTTTCTTGAAAACCAATATATTTCGACTTTAAATCTCAAAAGTTTCATATTGAATTCAATATGGTACCTACACGTTAATATGACGTAACAAAAATGTATGCTCTTATTATTCTCCTATTTTCGTGAAAAATCACATTATTATAGGAGAGAAAGTGTGTCAACTGTTTTTACAGTCCCGATGATGGATAATTTTTGTACAATCTCTTTTGTGCAGAAAATGTTCTACACATCATATTTTTGTAGGAAGTATTTCATTCACTGATTTTAATATTACCTGTAGAATTTACTTTGTGCAGGAAAAATATTGGATCTGATATTTTTGTGTTCAGTTTTTAAAAATATTTTCCAGATGAAATAATGACAATTCATTTCTATGCGGAATATATTCTGTGAAGGAAAATTTGGTTTATAAGAAAAATATAATACTTTTAACACGTACGTATGGACGTGCGGTCCATGAGACCGCAACACGCCTCTGATACGCAATTCCCTCTCTTCACTGTTGTAAAAGATTATTTTTAATACAAGTTAATAAAATTCAATAAGTTCATGCTTATTCCAATGTCCCTTCATTTAATTACATTTGGTGTAGAAAATATTACGTGTAGGTGAAATATAATTAGTATGCTTTGAGTACAATATATTTTGATAGGAATGGGTGCAACTAAAAACCCTTGATAGTACTTACAATCAGCTAGAAGCATTTTGACTTGAACAGAAGGCTCAATAATTCAAAAACAATTTCAAGAAATGGTTTCTCATTAAGGGTAGAAATATACATTTCTGTCTAGTACCTTCTAATTACCAGGGGAGCGTATATTCCCTTCCCTGAGGTTTGAGGTTCTTGATGGCTGAATTTCAAAAACCATGGACGAAATAATGCACTCAACGCAAATGAAAACGACTTTGTAGGTCCGCCGCAGTCATAAAACAAGAAAATGCATTACGTTCGCCTACAAATCATCACATCCTATTAGGGGCCCCTCTAAAAGCTGTGCGGGGCAAGAGCCTAGTTCATTTCATATAATTATGGGGATGACTTTGCCGGCTGATAGCGAAACGCGATCCGTTATTGCAGCTTCCCATATATTATATTTCTCAACGATAACGGACAATTAATGCGTGCATGCGAGCTCGGGGGATAGACCATTAGGATGATCCAAATTTTTAAATTTTTTTTCAATTTTCATGTATATCAGACGGAAATTTGTTTGAAGACATAAGTGTTTGCACATTTACTTTAGAATCATGCATGAAGTTGAAACTTAAAATTTCTCTTTACAATAAGAAATAAAATAGAAATGAAAACTTATTTTTTAATTATCACCCCCATAACTCTGTGTTATAGGGTCCAAAAAATCCCATAAGTGGAAAATTGAATTTTGCGAGTTCTTGGCACTAATTATGATATTCTTCTGCAGTATTTTAGATAAAAATTGTTTAGAATAGATGAAAAAAAAACTAATTTTCACCAATAGTTACATGTAAACATGAACTGTTTGAACAATTTGTTAGTGCTTTTAGCAATTTTCTCTTAGTATAGAGTCAAAAAGCGTGATTTTTTCCCAATGTTTCATCTTATTTTAAGCTTGTTAATTGGAGTAAAATAATAATTAATGCAAGTCAGCAAACATAATTATTTCAACAATTCAATATTATTTCCAATCATATTGTATTTAAATAATGCCAGAGTGTTGCGCTTTCTTCTACAATATTTAACATATTGACCACTTTTCACTTAGGGCGCAGTAAAAATTAATGCAATTCAACAAACCAAATGATTTAAACAAATGATTATTTCTTCATTACTATTTTTCTGCATAGTAGTGCTAGATAGTTGGGGTTTTCCCTAAAATCTTCAACTAGTAGACTTTGTACTTAGAATGAGGTAATATTCCATACAATTCAGCAAACATAATTGTTTGAAGAAATTATTCTTGTTGATAACTATCTTCTTCTATCAATACTATATAGTTGCGATTTTTTTCTGAAATTTTTAACTGTTTGTCCACTTTCAATTATAAAAGTAACAATATTGATACAAGTTTACAAGAATAATCGTTTAAGCAATTTACTATTATTCATAACCATCTTCTTTCAGGTAGTTGCTAGAAAGTTGCGGTTTTCTTCTGAAAGTTTTAACTTTGCCTTGTTTTTTTACTTATGAAGAAATAAACATTAGAGAGAATAATTTGTCTTGAAATCTCCCTCTTCTTTGTGAATATATTCTTCCAAGAGAGAAAGAATATATTTTTAATATTTTTTCATTTTTTTATATGCATCACAATAAATATAAATTTTTCTTGAAGTATTCACTGAGAGCCTTTTTGTTAAAATTACATTATCATTTATGGTTTTTTAAATTATAAATTGAAACATCAAAAACAAGCTAACATTTTTAGAAAAACCTTAAACTTTCTAGCATTACCGTGAAACGGGGCGATTTCGAACATATGGGGTGAATTCGGACATTACCAAATTAATAGTGTGAATTACTTAAAGGGATTTTAACCAGAAGCTCGAGCCAGTTGAAGCTTTAAGTAGTTCTAGATTCTGTTCGAATATTTTATCTCTTTTTTTTTAATGGAATTTCAATGAATAATTTCAATTTAATTTATATTCAACCATCTTGTTGAAAAACATTTTTTTGTGGAAAATTAATTTTTAAATTGAAAATGTAACTATTCCCTTTTCTTTAAAAAATTTAACTTTTTTTGAAAATGCATGTATTTTGGCAAAAATGTGTTCTATTTGGTAGAAAATGAATCTTGTTGGTTGAACTCTCAACTGTCAATTAGAATATGCACTTTGCTGAAAATTCATTTTTATGTTAGAAATGCATAATTCCAGTTGAAAATTCATTTCTGAGGTTGAAAATTTATTTAGCATGTCGAAAATACGTTTTTTTTTTGCTTAACGAATAATTGTTTAAATTGAAAATGTATCCATTCGATTGTTCGTTAATTTTTTTAAATTTTAAATTCAACTGTTTGATTGGAAATTTATCTACTTAATGGAAAAATGAACAGCTCTGTTAAAAAGTATCGTCTTTTGTTGAAAAGTAAACAGCTTTGATTTTTTATCCTGTTGGTTTCAAATTTAACTATTTTGTTGAAAAATGGCTGTTTTTCATGAAAAATTATTTTTTAACTGAAAATTTGAATGCGTCAGTTAGGATTTCATAATTCAAGTTAAAAGAAAATCTCTTTGTTTAAAAATGTAACTGTTCCATTTGCAGTGGTAAATTAATCTTTTTAAACGAAAATTTTAATGTTTGGTTGAAATTTCATGTATTTTGTTGAAAATTCAACCATTTTGTTGAAAATTATTGCATGATTTCTTATTAAACATATTTACCCCCAATCGAGAAACTCAGTATCTCGGGAGCGAGTACTTATTTTTTTAGACCAAAAATTGCATTTTTATCGTGATCCGCAATCGAGCTTGTTTCTGTTTTCGGTTCCTGTCACTTTGAGATTGTAAAATTTACATTTCATTTCTTGGAACTGAATCACTTTTTTGATCATACTTCCTTGGCCTAAATTCTCAAACATTTCAGTTTGGGAGTGAACTTTTGTTTGATTTTCAAATGGTTATTTCAATTTCACATAATGTTATTTCGATCTAATGAAAAATTATGATTTTACTAACAATTTAGCAATTCAGTAACTCGGGAGTGAGTCGTTCTTTTTTCGACCGAAAAATGCACTTTTTATCGCAATCCGCAACCGAGCCTTTTTCAATTTTAGGTTTCTGTACCTTTGATATTGTGAACTTTTCATTCTATTTCTTGGAACTGGATACCTTTTTTTGTACATACTTCTTTGGCTTTAATTCAAGAATACTTTAGCTAGGGAGTGAGTTTTCCCTTTTATTTTTTTCATAGTGATTTCAATTCCACAGATCGATGTTCCCTCTCCTAACAAATTCTGATTTTTCTCCCAATTCAGCAACTCACTATTTCGGTCGCAAGTTGCAATTTTTTATACCAAAAATTGAACTTTTTGTTGTGATCTGCAACCGAGCCTGTTTTGATTGCAGGTTTCTGTCATTTTGAGATTGTAAACTTCAACATTCTATTTCTTGGAATTGGATAACTTTTTTTGATCATACTTTTTTGGCCTCAATTCCAAAATACTTTAGCTCAGGAGTGAAGTTTTGTATGATCTTTAAATGGTGATTTCAGTTTTACAGAATGTTATTTGCCTCTTATAAAAAATCCTTTTTTTCCAATTTAGTAGCTCCGTATCTCAATAGTAAGATCTTATTTTTTTAGAGTGAAAATTTCACTCTTTATCGTGATCCGCAACCAAGCCTCTTTCAATTTTAGGTTCCTGTCACTTTGAGATTGTAAACTGTTGGATTCTATTTCTTGGAAGTGGGTAACTTTTTTTCATCATACTTCTTTAGCTTCAATTCAGGAACACTTTAGCTCGGGAGAGAACTTTTTTCAATTTTAGAATAGTGATTTTAATTCAACAGATTGATATTTCGCTCTCCTAAAAAACTCTGATTTTTCTCCAAATTCAGCAATTCAGTATTTCGAGAGTATGTTATAATTTTTTAAAAATAAAATTGAAGCTTTTATCGTGATCTGCAACTGAGCCTGTTTTGATTTTAGGTTTCTCTAACTTTGAGATTCTGAAATTCAACATTCTATTTCTTGGAACTGGATAACTTTTTTTGATCATACTTTGTTGACCCTAATTCAAAAATACTTCAGCTCAGGAGTAAAGTTTTGTTTTATCTTTAAATGGTGAGTTCAGTTTTACTGAATGTTTTTTCTCTCACCTGAAAAATTCTGATTCTGTTGATAACCTAGTTATATGTGCAACCCTTCATCTGACATTTGCTATTCATCTTTAAAAGGTTTAAATACTGAATATGAATAGAGAATTAAGGGTGTGAAAATGTCATATTATCATCCCTTTCTCCACTTTCAGGTATTTTATGAGAAGCAGTTAGAGAATCTGCCTCTATGTACATACGGGTGCCATGAGCCGCGAAATGAGATTTACTGTGGCTGGTGCGCATCCTCGTGAAACGGCATTAGTGACATGGTTGTAGCAAGTTTTACGGGGTCCAATTTTATGATTTCACGATCCTTTTTCCTGACGATACGGGTTTTACACTTTTATTAGTCTTCATGGAAACATTTTTTTTCGTCTTTTCGCCTAGTTGCTACGATATTACAGCTGTTTTATATTCTAGTTTGTAGATTTTTATGGCTTGTACCTTTATGGGATAATCTTCCCGAAAACATGTGAAGGGTATCGCGGCAAAAGCATGTAAGTGTATCGCGACACATTTTTCAGAAGGGAAAAAAAAACTTTAGCAAAAATGGAATTTAAAAAAATGAGATAGTACATTTGAGATTAGATGGAGATCTAGAAATCTCAATCAACCAAATTTTTTTTAAAGTTAACATTTTTCAAGATACAGATTGTCAAAAATCAACTGCTGTTAAAACCGTGGAAGTCCATGGATTATTGTTTTGAATATTTAGTTTTCAATTAACATAAAATATAAATTACGAGCCGAATAGAAGGTTAAAAAGTGAAAAATGAAATTGAGAAATCGTTCCTTAAAAATAATGGATTTTACAATCCATTTTATACCAAATATTTTGTTCACAGGAATCTTGTGAGGGGCGATTTGAAAAGTACGTAAAACTGCTTTTGAAATGCTAAAAAAATGAAAGCAGTTATTTTTGTTTGCAAGTAAAAGACCCAAATACAGACTTTACACTCTTCCCCCTATTTCCCCTTTCACTTCTTTTCAAAAGAATTTATCTTATTCCCAGATTTTCAAAAAAAATCCTCTTTTTCTTGTTCTTCTGCTTAAATTCGCACTGAGTTAATAGAACTCAATAAGAAAATTCAATTATTTTTCTTTGAAAGTTTATTCTTTTTTAATGAAAAGTGTAATATTATATTTTTGGTTCAGAAGTAATCTCCGTTGGTCAAAAATTATTTTTTCCAACTGATAATTTGACTATTCTATTTGTCGTTGGGAATTATCCGTTTTTAGTTGAAAATTCGGCCATTAAAATTTTAATGAAGATTTCATATTTCAGATGAAAATTTAACTACTGGGTTGAAGGTTCGAATAATTTGTTGAAGATGCATTTTATTGATTGAAGATTCAACTATTTTGTGGCACATTGATTTAAAAAAAATTTGACTATTTAATCTTAGGTAAAAAACTTTCCTCTTTTTGTTGAAAATTCAACAATTTGGTTGAATATTCATGTATTTTGTTGCAGAGTCGTATTTTTTCAGTAGAACATTAAACTGTTTAGTTAAAAATTAACTTTTTTGTTGAAGATCCATATTTCCAGTTGAAAAATTAAACTATCTTGAAGAAAGTTTGTCTTCTTCATTTAAAATTAAGCTTTTTTCTTGAAATTCATCTTTTTAGGTTAAAAATTCCATCATTTTCGTAAAAAATTCAAGCATTTGAAAAATTGAGAAAATTAAGTGTTTGGAAGAAAAATTCATATTCACGGATGTAAAATTAAATCGATTTCTACGGTAATTACCTGTTTTGTGTCAAACTTCTTCTCTTCAGGCAGAAATTTTTATCATTTTTGTTGAAAAATGAACTGATTCAGAAATTAATCTGGTTTGATGAAGGGTTCAACTATTTTGTTGAAAATTGGTCTATTTATTATATTTTTTGTTGAGTATAAATCTCTTTTGTTCAAAATTCTACTACTAGAGTGAGTACTTGAAAATATTATTGAACATGTAATTATGTCGTTAAAAATTGAATTAGTTTGTGACATATTTGTTTTTCTGGATAGAAAATTCATCCGTTTGAATTGTGAATTCAAGAGTCTTCAAACAAATTCGCCGTTTTGACCAAACAGAGCAACTGTTTGGTTGAAATTGCAAATTTATGGTTGATAATTAATTTTTTTTCTAAATTCAACTATTTTATGGAAAACTCATCTTTTCAGATTGACAATTTAGCTATAATGTTTCAAATCAAACTATTTTTTTTTCGAAAATTTCATTATTTTCTTCAAATTAGAAACTATTTGTTGAAATGTCATCTTTTTTGTTCAAAAATGCAACTTCTTTGCTGAGAAATGTCTGTTTCGATTGAAAATTCATCTTTTTTTGGTGGTTAAGTTCTCTGTTAAAAATTCGATCTCAGGTTAAAATTTCCACTATTCAGTTAAAAATTGGTTTACTTAGCTTGTAGGTTCAAATATTCTATTGAAAATGCAACTTTTCGGTCTTAATTTTTTGTTATATAACTATTTGTTCAAAAAATCAACTTTATTGGTAAAAGATTCATTTTTTCAAGTTAAAAAGTCAATTGTTTTTAAGAAAATTGGACTCTTTAGCTCGAAAACTGTACTCTTTCATTGAAAATTCATCTCTTTTTGCCGAAAATGGAACTTTTTTGGTTGAAAAATCAACTTTTTTTGTTAGAATTGCAATATTTTTTGACAATACATTAATACAGTTGTTGCTAAAAAACTTATGAACTATGGACTATGAAAGTATATTTCTTCGGGAAATTATTTTTTTCTTGTCTGCTTTCTCGATTTTGACGTGATCAATAATACTTTAAATTTCAATTTACCAATGGAAATAAAAATTTCAGGATTGTTTGAAGTGAAAATAAAACCTTGGAAGTTGAAAACTAATAAAGGTCAGTCTCTGGTTATAACTCTCCTATAACTTTATTCTTCCACTTGAAAAACTACTCGGGACTGTCTGAGTAGATCTTCAAGTAGAAATGGAACAGTGTGGTCAGACATAAATGTAACTTCTTCACATAATCTGCATAGCAATCTTCTATATTATTTTTCATATTGCATTATTATATAATAATATTGAAATATAATCAATCAGAAATGATAATTTAATTTTTCGTATGTAGGAAATCGTTTAACGTTGACTTAAAAATTGATTATTCTTCAAGTGTACAGTTTTATAGAAAATGAAGTGCAGCATCTTTTCCCCTATTCAAAAAAGTCGTCCTGTTTTTAGATTTTTAGAAATGATAAAAGAGGAATTTTGTTCTAAACTTAATTTTAATTCTGTTTTTGTCATAAAGTTGCAATCAAGTGGAAGCTTTTTGGAATTTTTTATGGGAATTCCGAGCAGAAATATTTTCGACCGTATTCTATAAATATTAATGTAACAGAAAAATAGAATTTTTATGAAAAAATTTTTTAAAAATGATTTTCTAAGCTAAGTATAAATTTCCTCTTATTTTATGAAAAATGTTTTTGGTAAAATTGATCTTCTTTAGTTGTAGATTCAACTTGCTTGTTGAAAATTCTTTTTTTTGTCGAATTCAAGTGTTTCTGATTTGAAATTAAAATATTTTTTGGTTGAAATATCTACTATTACATTATTAGTCTAAAATTTACCTTTTTTTGTTGGAAATTTAAGTACTTGGTTGAAGGTTGAACTTTGTTCAAGAATACTTCAGTTGAATCTTTCGATTTCAGTTGAAGATTTATTATCTAATATTGTTCAAAATTCACCTTCTCATCTTTTTTGGTTCGGAATTCGTAGTTTTTTGGCTGAAAATTCGTCTATTTTGCTGCAGGCTTTTTTTTACTAATTTTATTACTGAAAATTTTTCCTCTTATTGTAGAAATTTGTCATTTATTTGTTAAAAATAAAACTACTAAATTTTTTGTTGAGAATTCACATTTTTAGATCAAAATTCGACTATTTTTTTCAAATTTTCAAATTCAATTACTTTGTTAAAAATTCGTTTTTTTTCTTGAAATACCAGCTACGATATTTTTTGTAAAGTATTAATATTTTTATTGAAAATATGAGTTTTGATGTTTAAAAATTCAACTGTTTTTAGTTGAAATCAAACATCTACTAGTTCAAAATTTAAGACTTCGTTCAAAAAAGAATGTATTTTGTTAAAAATTAATATTTTTGTTAAAAATTCATCTGTCTTCTGAACAAATCGTATTTTTCGCTAGATATTTAAAATTTTGGTTGAAGATGCAACTGATTTTCGTTGAATTTCAATGGTTTCTGATTGAAAATTCGATCATCTGTTTGGAAATTCATCTTTTTCGGTCAACAATTCAAATATTTGTTTAGGTGTTCCACTAATCTGTTGAATATTCGATGTTTTACATTCTCATCCAGAGAAGGTATCAGATTTGTGTGAAATTTGCCCCCTTTCCCGCTTTATGTCAAATGTCCTCGTTTTGAGACCCCCTGAACCCAAAAAACAGCTTTTTACGTATCTGTCTGTCTGCCTGTAAGTATGTCTGTCTGTAAGCACGATAACTCTCGAAAAAAATTGTTTCTCTTTTTCTTGTAAAAAATAACATTAACAGTGAAAAAATCGGGCCGATAATCGGGCTTATTTAATTTCTTTTTCATTCTCTTAATAATTCCTTCAAAGATTCTCTAAAGGTGTAGTATCCGGTCTGTATCGTATAGCATTTCACCGTTGCTATTTCTTATGCTGACTGAACTCTGTACTTTTACCTCCCTTGCATTTCACCGTTGCTATTTCTCATGCTGACCAAACTTCGTATTTTTACCTCTCCTTATATTGCTCAACTCCTGTTCATAAGGCAGTTTCTTGCTTCCTTAAAAATTGTTTTGGATTTTATTCTCTTCACTAGTAGTTTTACACCCCTCTGTTTTTGTCTGTAATCACTTTTAACACTATTTCTCTTCTATTTGCTGAGGCCTGTAATTATAAATTATCATTATTCTTATTTCAGTCTTTAGAAGTTTTGTACTAAAAGAGTACAGAACCTCAAAGCTGATCACAACGTTTCTTACCTTTCTCTGTTAATTTTTTCTTTAGCAATATATTGAAAATGTAGTATTTCAATTGTAAATAGAGCAGTGTATGTTAAAGGTCTTGTAATACGAATAAGCATCAAGAGCGCCGATTTACGCTACTTCCCATATATTGCGGATATCTCTCTGTCTCCATCTTCTATCATTCAAAGATTTCCTTCGTAGATAAGCGTCTGAATCTGAATAAAGTGTCAACAAAACATACGCGTATATGAAAGTAGAACACACAGTATCCACGTAAGTTTATGCGCATAATAAATGGGATTGGCACACATACTAGGAGGATCACTTTCTTCTGTGTCGGATCAAAGGTATAAATTCAATCCTTAAACAAATACCGGCTCTTGCTACTGCTTCATCTCTGCAACGAAGAGACCTTCGATCTATTTCTGCATTCAGGAATTCTTATTTAAATACGCATACAATCCTCATCCAGGCAAAAAATGTTATGGTATGATTTAGAGGCCGTCTATAAGAGATCATTCATAAGGGACCGTACTTAAATTACGGCAGGGGGTCCTTCACTCATGTACGTAATTTTTGCAAATTATAAAAAACTTTCTCCTGAAGATTGTCTTTTTAGTTTTTTTTTTCGGTGGAATGACCGTTTTTGATCTACTAGTCGTTTTTTTCTCCAAAAATATGTTTATTAAAACAAGAGCTTTCGCTCTTGCAATGAAAAAACACACATACTCCTGGTCATGCAGCCATGGTGATGAGGAGTGCTGCCCAAAAAGAAAATTTATTTATTTAACACAAAATGGACTGCATGTCCAGGAGTATGTGTGTTTTTTCATTGCAATTTAAAAAAGTTTTTTACACACATAAACCGAAATTTTAGTATTTTACATAAAAAAAGACAACAAATTTAACTACATGTTACTATATACCTTTCCGAAATTGTATTTATTCCTGATGAGGCTCAACGTCGTTGAGCGAAAGTTCGTGTTTTAATAAACATACTTTTGAAGAAAAAAACGACTAGTAGATCAAAAACCGTCATTCCACAAAAAAAAAAAAAATTAAAACCCCACTAGTAAAAAAAAATTAAGATCTTTATAATAATTATCTTTTTAGTTATAAATTTTATCATTCAAATGTTTTCTTGAGAATTCGTTTCTAAGGTTAAAAATTCAACTCTCTTCGTATAATATTGAACATTTGTTTAAAAATCATATTTTGTTGCTGATCAGTCAACTGATATATTTTTGGGATGAAAAACATTTTTTCTAAAAATTTGTCTTTTTAATTTAAATGTTCATATTTTTTAGTAGAAATATTGGATCTTTATCCTTGGACAATAAGGCAACTGTTTTGCTTAAAATTCAGCTATTTTCTAGAAAATTTACTTCTTCTTTAAAATTTGTATTCTCCTGTAGAAAAGTATATTGAAATCCTTTTGGATGAAAATTCAACTATTTGTTTAAAAATTTGTATTTTTTATTTAAAAATTCACCCATTTTAGTAGAATTTTCATTTTTCTTGTACGAAAATGCAACTGTTTGATGAAAACTTCAACAATCTTGTTAAAAAGTCATACTTTTTGGTTAAAAATTTGACTATTTAGCAGAAAATTAACTTATAGCTTACAATTCTTATTTTGGCGTAGGAAAGTGAACTGAATTCTTCTGTGGATGAAAATTAAACTATTTATTGAGATTTTTTAAAATATCATATATCTCAAAAAAATATTTCATCTATGCTGAATGAAAATCCAGCTGTTAGGTTGAAAATTCAACACTGTTCGGAAATTTTTTCTTTCTGATTTAAAAATTCACCTGCTCTAGCAGAAATTACATCTTTCTTGAATAAAAATGCAACTGTTTGGTTTGGAGTTCAACAATTTTGTTGAAAAGTCATATTTTTTTGTAGAAAATTCTGCTGTTGTGTTAAAAATTTAACTATTTTGTAGAGAATTTACTTTTTGGTTAAACTTAATATTTCGGTGTTGAAAAGAGAACTAAAATCTTCCCTGGATGAAAATTCAACTATTTTTTTCAATCTTTTTTTATAAATTAAACATTCATCTCTTTTAAGAGAAATTTCATCTTTCTTGGATAAAAATGCAAATTCTTGATTAAGAATAAAACTATTTTGTTAAAAAGTCCAACTTTTCGTTAAAAGTTATACTGTTCTTTCGAAAATGTAACTATTTCTTCGAAAATTTACTTTTTATTTAGAATTCTTATTTTGGTGTTGAAAAATGAACTGAAAGCTTTTCTGGATGAAAGTTTAACTTAAAAAAAAAATAATTTCCTTTTCTTATTAAAAATTGATCTGTTTTAGTACAAATTTCATCTTTCTTGGATAAAATTCAACTATTCGGTAGAAAATTCAACTATTCCGTTAAAAATTAATCCCTTTTGCTTGAAAAAATTCGTCTTTTTGGATGAAAAATTCAATTTTGTGAAAACTTTTTGTTTAAAAAACCATATTTTGATCTTGAAAAGTCAACTGGAATCTTTTGTGGCTGAAAATTTAATTATTTTTTTTTAAATTTGTTTTCTTTCCAAATGAAAATTCATCTGTTTTAAGAGAAATGCAATATGTCTTGGAAAAAAATGTAACTAATGGGTGGAGAGTGCACAATTTTGTTAAAAAGTCATCCTTTTTGGGTAAGAATTCGTCTTTTTGGATTGAAAGTTTAATTTTTATTTCAGAAACCTATTACTTGTATAAAAACTCATATTTTGATCGTGAAAAGTCAACTGAAATCTTTTTTAACAGAAAATTCAACTATTTTTTGAAATTAATCATATTTCTGATTTATAAGTTCATCCGCTTCGGTAGAAATTTCTTTTTTTTTAAATGCTACTTTTTGGTTAAAAATTATTCTTCTTTACTTGAGTATTCACCTATTTCATTTGAAAGATTTGGTTGAATCACTTTTTCAAGAAATCATTTTTTTTAAAGAGTTATATTTTCAGTTGAAAATTCATCTCTATGGTTGAAAGTTCAACTATTCTGTAGAAAATTGATTCTTATAAATTGAAAATTCAACTACTCGGGTAAAAGTTAAACTATATTGTTGAAAAATTATTTTTTTGATTGAAGGCTCCTGTATTCGGCTAAAAATTTAAGTGTTGAGTGGAAATTTTTTTTTCATTTAAAATTAATTTTTTAACTAAAAATGTAACTTTTCCCTTTTTTCAAGATTGATATTTTTGAGTTGAAAATTCTTCTTTTTTGGTTGAAAAATATAATTTTCTTGGTTTAAATTTCATTTTTGTTGGGTAAAAATGCTTCAGTTTCGTGAAAAAATAATTTTTTTCTGAAGTCATATTTTTCGTATGCAAGTTCAATTTTTGTGGAGAAGATTCGCCTTTTGGCTTGAAGGTTTAACACTGTAGGCTAAATTTTCTTTCTTTTTAGCAAAAAATCTTTATTTGTACAAAATTTGTCTTTCTGGTTTTGAAAAACTTTTTTTTTTCGTATAAATTTCAGGTTTTTCGAAATATCATAATAACTAATAAATATGTATTGTAATATTTATATAATAATAATGATTATAATTATCATACATACAATTGAAATATAAAATACGACACTTTTTGTTGGAAATTTACATTTTTAGGTTGAAAATTCAAATATTATGTTAAAAATTTAATTATTTTGTTGAAAATTCAAGTATTTTATTAGAAAGCCATCTTTATAGTAGAAAACACATTTTTTTTGTCTATTATAAATTAATCAATTTCAAAATTTTAAATTAGTATCTGAAATAATGTTTCATTCCGTTTAGAAAAGATTCTATGTCAAATCATTTCAAGAATAAAATACTGGTATTTGAATATCAATGATGACGGAAAATGAAAAATTAGACACGGAAAAATAAGTCGCTAGTAAAACATTTTTGGGAACTTGAAATTTCGTACAAAAAGAGTGGGGGAGGTCAGAAATATTTTGTTGCAGTTTGTTATACAATATTAAAAAAAAAAATTCTTTGAACCTGGTC
This sequence comes from Andricus quercusramuli, assembly GCA_932178445.1. Classification (NCBI taxonomy): domain Eukaryota; kingdom Metazoa; phylum Arthropoda; class Insecta; order Hymenoptera; family Cynipidae; genus Andricus; species Andricus quercusramuli. Next base: position 1,538,802 of record CAKNXH010000033.1, on the reverse strand, counting down.
AGGGCCCGTCATTTTTCCTTGCCTCAAAGGAGTTACTTTAATATAGACAAATCTCTTCGTTTATTATAAGTGAAGAAAACTCCAAACTTTTATTTTATTTATTTAATCTTAGATTCGTGAAAAAATTGTTCATAGAAGAAAAATTCAAAAGGAACAAAACAATGGCTTTTTTTAAGAAATGAGCTCTTTCTTTCTAACTATTTGAGTTGAAAATTTCAAATAGGATTTTAAAAGGGACTTTTTGTATCGCCAAGCTAAAGTGGCCACTGATTTATTCTTCACAAAAAATATATTAATTTCCGAGTTCAATTTTCTAAATTTGGAAAAATTTAAATTTCATAAAAGTATGGGATAACACAATTGTACAATTTTTTCTAAAGTACGAATATCAATCTTTTTATTCCTCAATTGAAGAGTAATAATGAAAAAAACAGTTTTAGTATAAAAATTACCTCTCTTAATCATAATGGATGCAATTTTCACAGAAAGCCCGGTGTTCTTCGCAAAAATAGTTCGGTGGCATGTTTGACAGAATACTTCAAATTTTTGTCAAAAGACCTTTAAATTCTAAAAACATGCATACAAATATTTTTTGAGACTCGAAACTGTATGCTTATTACCATACATTAACATTCATAGAAAAATTAAAATTTGTCAAATGTATTCATCTCGAACAAAAAAGTGACTTTGCTACGATAAGAGATGACTCCTCAAGAAAATATTTAAACATTTTACAAAATAATTAAATTCTCTACAAAACAATTGCATTTTCAACGGAATAGTTCAATTTTTAATCTTAAAAGTTAAATTCGCAACAGAAAAGTGTAGTAGTTTATATTTAAATCAAGAAGGATGAAATTTCAATAAAAAATGAATTTTAAAATCAAGAAGACAAATTGTCAACAAATAAAGATTTTTCAGTAATAAGGGGAAGAATCTCCTAAATCATTGAACCTTGAAGCCAAAAGACAAATTTTCTGTACAAAAATTGAATTATCAACCAGAAAAATAGGAATTTTCAGCAAAAAAATTAATTCTCAACGAAATAGTTAAATTTTCAACAAAAAAGATGAATTTTCAAGTGAAAATATGAATTTCCAACAAAAAAAGACTTTTTAACAAAGTGGTTCAAAACAAAATTTTAAACGAAAGAGTTTAAATAAGAAGTACATTTTCTACGAAGATACTTGAATTTTCAATCCAAAAAGGCGAATTTTCAATAATAACAGTTGAATTTTCATACAAAAAGGATGCATTTTTAAAACAATTATTCAATTTTCAATCAAACAGTTGCATTTTCATGCAAGAAAGATTAATTTTCTACTAAAACAGATGATTTTCCAATTCGAAAAGACAAATATTAAGAAACATAGTTGAATTTTCATCAAAAAAAAATTTGAATTGATTTTTCAACCAAAAATTTGGATTTTTCTCAAAAGGTAAATTTTCTAGGATATATTTGATTTTTCCACAAAAATGTAGATTTTTGGACCAAAAAGGATGACTTTTTAAACAATTTATTGAATTTTCAACCGAACAGTTGCATTCGTATCAAAGAAAGGTGAATTTTCTACTCAGACAGATGAATTTTTTTGATGAAAAAGATAAATTTTCATGAAAAACAGTCGAATTTTCATCCAAAAAAGATTTCAGTTGATTTTTCAACACAAAATATGAATTCCTCTCAAAAGTTAAATTTTCTATGAAATAGTATAATTTTCAACAAAACAATTGATTTTTAGACCAAAAAAATGACTTTTTAACAAATTTCTATAATTTTTAACCAAAAAGTTGCATTCTTGGACAAGAAATATGAATTTTCTACTCAGACACATGAATTTTTAAATAAAAAAGATAAATTTTCTAAAAAAAGAGTCCAATTTTCATTTAAAAAAATGCAGGTGATTTTTCAACAAAACAATTGAAATTTCAACCAAAAAGGATGACCTTTCAACAAAATTATTGAATATGCAACCAAACAGTCGCATCCTTATTCAAGAAAGATGACATTTCTAATGAAGCAGATGAATTTTTGAAGCAAAAAGACGAGTTTTCAAAAAGATAGTTGCATTTTTATCCAAAAAACATTTCAATTGATTTCTCAACGCCAAAATATGAATTTTTCAAAAAAAGTAAATTTTTTACTATATGGTGGAATTTTGAAACGCAAAGATTGACTAATTGAAAAAACTGTTTCAATCAAATAATAAAATTTAGAACTAAGAAGATAATTTTCAGGAGGAAGCCAATGATAAAAAAGAAATATAAATACAAAGCAAATAAATTACAAACCAGAATGTTATATCAGGGTTACCGCAAAACTTATTTTGAAAATTCTCTCATTTTTCAATGCCAAATTTTTCATTTTCCCTGACCATTAATATTCAAATACCAGACTATTACATTTGTAACATTTTGAACATAGAATCTTTTGTAAGCGGAATAAAACAATTTCAAATAAAAATTGAAAAGTTTCAAATTTATTCAGCTTAACAGTTATTTGAAGTGATTATTCCCTGACTTTTACAAGTTTTTTTTAACCACTGCCTTTTCCCTGACTTTTTAAAAAATTGTTGTTGGCTGGGTTCCTTTTTTCACTCACCAGTTTTCTTTGGCGCGTAAAGTTGAATTCATATTAAATTTCTGCAAGTTACTTGTTTCATTCGTATATTTTCGAAAATTATGTATATGAATGAAGAACCCCCCTTTCCGTAAAAATTTGTAACAAAATCTCTTGATCCCTCCCACCCCCTTGAGCTGTTGCGTAATTTAAGTACGGCCCCTAAAGTAAGCACCAATCTAATTCTACCTGTAACAAAATTTATCCCTACGTTTTTACTGTGTTTTTCATTTATTATAACTTGAAGCAAGGACTTGTTTAATGTGAATAGTGAACTGAGACAGAAAAGGGCGGAAAAGCAGAGGGAAAATGAGCTGAGAAACTTTGAGGGGATCATTGCACTTGGTGCGTAGAGTTGCCGCCCGGGAGTTCAATCTCATGTTAAGTGAAGACTAGAATCTCCCCATGGGGAATCGAATCCCGTATGTGGAGGGACAAATTCGGCCCTCTGTATAAATTTAAGTGCGCTTCAAAGTTTCTAGTGTGATGCGAAGGGAAAAATATTCACTGTGTCGAATTCAAATTTTCATAACAAATACAAAAAATGAATGGATCCGGGACCGAAGAAAAGTTCGAATTATCAAGAATTTGTTCAATCAAACATAAGAATATAAACGCACATGATATTCCAATATTCAATGCTCAGAAAAATCCTTACTGAGTGTAAAAATTCTGATAGAGTACCAGAATCAGGAAAAGGGAAAAGTATGGTTATCTGTAAATAAATTAATACCCGTTATAAAGAAGTATGAAAAGAACGAGAAGTGATGCTTCCCTTGCAGAAATGTGGTCTTGGCCCAAACAGGGCTCAGGCTTGGCAAAACCAGGCCCTGGCCTGGCGATCTAGCACAGGCCCAACTCGGATGAAACGCCAAATCTGGCCAGGGCCCGGTTATATTGCCAGGCTTGGTTCAGGCTTGGCCCTAGTCTCAAAATTTTTCAAAATGTGCTCACTTTTTGAATTTTCATCCAAAATGGCTTTGCTAACGAACTTGACCAAAAACGATTAACCAATAGGTTAATAATTCTTTTGAAAGTTACCGTGCTAAGAAACTAAAAATCTACAGACAGACAAACAGACAGACTAACAGACAGAAAAACTGACAGACAGACATTTTGTGAGAACATGTTTTTTGGATTCAGGGGGTCTCTAAACGTAGACTTTCGACAAAATCGGGGGGTTGGGGGGCGGCAAATTTAACACAAATCTCATACCTTCTCATTATAGGATGAGAATGCAAAAATACAAATTTTGAACATTTTTATTCAAGTTGCCCAATAGTAAGATATTTTTTATATTTTGTTGTTGTTAAATGTATTTATAATGCCACCAATAAACTTTGCAGTACTATTTCCAATGAATCTCATCATTTTCAGCTTTTTTTCGGCCCACCCTAATATAAGTTCTTTCCATGAAAGATAGGAGATTGGAAAAAGTGCTCAGAAGTCGCTCAGAAGTTCAATCTGACGTTAAATAACATATTAACAAAATAACAAAGCTTTCCATCCCCCCGAGGATGGAAGGCTCATCGATCAAAGGGGATCAGCTTTCGCAGGGTAGTCCCAAATCGATGTCCCGGAAGCTGCACACGGGAATCCGTTCCAGAAATGGCATACGAGTATGGGTATTTAATTGCACTAGGCACTAAGTAGTCTCTAATGTCTTATTCTAATGGGATGGAACTTACGCTTCTCACACTAAATAGCTGATTACAATTTGCATCAGTAAATACGAGAATAATTCCTATTTTCAAATAAAGTGTAGAACGGAGTGTCATATTGCGGTGATTCATTCTATAAAGCAGGAGAAACGATTTTCGAATTTTGTAAACAAAAAATTACAAAATTGGATATGATCTAGAGGTTCCCTATTCGAGTTCTCTATTTTCAATTTATTTTTCAATGTTTTTATTGTCTCTATGTCTGTAAAATGCATGTAATAATAATTTTTTACATATAATTATTATCGCTTACATTGCCTTTGTTGTACATTATTCAGTGCATATTTTTGAAATGACTTTCTAAGAAAATAATAATTTTGTCGCAATTTTTAAATTTTCTATAAGAACATGACATACGGTGTGCAAATTAACAAATACAATAAGTTGAATGAGAATGTAACTTATTATAGAAAAATGTAAAAAAAGTAAACAAAAATTGTTATTCCTCTTGAAAATGAGTTTGAAGATTTTTATTAAATTATTTACAACTATGGTAAAGGAGGCTAATTTTTTATGCATAATATAATGTATTCGTTTTCAAGATATCCAGGAAATCAAAGCAACAAAAAATCAATAAAAAAGGACAAGACCTCTAAATCATATGTGATTTTGAACCGAATTGACAGACCAGTTTGAAAATATTATTATTTGGCTGGAAATGGAACTATTTTATCAACAGGTAATTTCTTTGGTTGAAGATTCACCTACTCGGTTTAGAGTTAAACTTTTTTAACAAAAATTCATTAGTTTAGTTGAAAATTTCTCTCTTTGGTTGAAAATATAACTAGATTGCTGAAAAGTCGTTTATATTTGGTTGAGAATTAATTTTTGTCTATGACTGAACACTTAAATATTCTATTTTTTTCGGAAATTAATCTTCTTCAATAAAAAATCAACTTTTCGGTTGCAAATTCAATCTTTTGGTTTGACGTTGAACTTTGAGAATTCATTCTTTTCAAAGAAATTTTTCAGTTAAAATTGCATCGCTGTGAAAAAAACTCAACTATTTTGATGAGTTTTTTTTTCACTTTAGAATTGATTTTCTTTATGAAAATGTAATATTTTTATTCAAAAATTCGTATATTTCGTGGAAAATTAGTCTTCTTGATGTAAATTGATTCTTTTTGGTTCAAAATACAGTCTTTTGGTAGTAAATTTATTTTTTTAGTTGAAGATTCAACTGTTTTGTTGGAGAATCTTTTTTGTTTGCATTAAACTGTTTTTGATATAAAATTAAATTTTTTTCAGATACTAACTATTGCATTTTCTGGAAAGATTTGATTGTTTTTTTTTTTTTTTGGTTTTAAAAATCAACTACATTGTTTAAAATTGGTTTTTCTTGAAGGAATTCAACTCTTATTGATTTGAAAGTGAAACATTTATTAGATGAAATATCAAACTTCAGACATTTCGTTGGGAATTCATCTTTTTCGGTAAAAAATTCAACTACAAACTTGGTTGAAAGTTAAACTATTATGATGGAAATTCACTTTTTTGGTTAAAAATTCATCACTTCAGTTTGAAATTTATCTGTTTGGTTGCAAATATATCTATTTTGTTAAAAACTCTTTTTTTAGCATAAAATTCATATTTTTGGTCAAAATATAATCTTCTTTAGTGAAAGGTTCAACTATTTTCTTGAAATTTTTTTTTCTTTTTTTTATGAATGCAACTATTTTTCAATCAAATTTTAGAGCTTTTTTGGTTGAAATATTAAAACTAATCTTTGTTGTTTTGAAGTTTAATCAGTAATATTATTATTATTTCGTTAAAAATTCCTCTCTTCTAGTAGAAAATTAACCTTCTTCTTAGAAAATTCATCTTTCTGGTTAAGAATTGCCATTTATGTTGAAATTTCTATTTGGCATACTTCAAATTTTCAAAAATCTTTCAATAATTTTCTGAATCTTACGAAAATTATATTCATATAATCTTAAGAACGGATGAACCTGGAAGAATAAATCATTATTCAAAATGTTTTTTTGCATTGAAAATTATTTTCCCCAAAAATCAAAAAACTATAGGCGCGCATAGCGCAAGTTGGTTTAATACAATTTCATTTCATAATTTCAACAGAAATTAGGTTGATTTAATGAATAATTTTATTTTGTCTACCAGGGTGAATAATTAATTTTTTTATGTTAAGCATTGTCGATTAACTGGTCAAATAATGTTCTGGTGTAACAAGAAACCCGGGCTAAGGCAGATTTTTTGTCGTTTCACCAGAAAATTATTTGACCAGTAAATCGACAATGTTTAACATCAGAAAATTAATAGAGTTAATTTAGTTTTCTCTTTAGAAAATCATGTCAATTATTTATGTTTTTTCAAAAATTAATTAAAAAGAACCACAATGTCCTACAGGAAATAAGGATTTTGCAATGTAAATTCAGTTCCATGTTTTATTTTAATTATTAAATAAACGGACAAATTGTGTTTCAATACCAAATGCTGAAATAATTCATCTTCAAATTGTGTTTCTTTCATTTATTTTTATAAAATACAATGTTTTTTCAATAATGGAAAATGGATACCGTTTTTCATTTGCGAACCATGCAATTCAATTTGATTGATACGGAGAGGATAGTTATTGTTGTAACTGCGTTACGTGAAATGTAAATACATTTTTGCCTCAGGCATTTGACTCTATCAAGCTTTGAAGAAAAAAGTTTCACTGAAATTCTACCAGGGTACTTACATTTATAAAAGAGAGTGCACGAAATTAATAGAGATAGGTCGTATTTTTTTTCGATGGACGCGTTGCGAAAGCAGATGTGTGTGCATTTTTCAAAACATTGATATAAATTTGGGTGCATTATTCCACAACATGCCAGAGAATTCAATTATCAAAGAATTCTGAAAATAATCAATCTTTAAACCAATTTTTTGATTTTCTAAAAAATTTCAGTATGTAAAAAACAAAAAGGAAAATAAGGAAATCATATTTTGTGTTACATACATACTATTTATTATTTCCGTAACAGTTTACATTTGATTAAAATTTTTTTTTCCAATTTTTGAGAACGCTGGCGATCAAAAGGACACTTTAATGTAGAAAACAAGATTTCTGTACATTATTATGTAATGGGGAAATTTAATAACAAAATTAATAATTTTGTAATTTTCGAAATAAAATATTGCACTTGAAAATATTTAATAGAAATGAAATAAACTCAATTGAAATTCCTACAAGTGCTAAACTATCAAACGAGTTCAAAATGTGTCTCTTTCCACTAACCTACATGCAACAAATTTGCCAGAATTTGTCATCTGGTGAAAAACATTTTATTTCTATTTAAGCAAATTAAATGTTCAATACCAAAGAAAGAACAGCAAAAGGGCGAAATTTCTACGAAAAGTTCGATTTTCCATAAAAAAATATGATTTTTCAACAAAAAATTTAAGTTTCCATCAAATATTTTACTTTTAGCCAAGTAGTGAAGTTTTCAACAAAAAGAACAAATTTTCAAGAAAAAGACCCTTTTTCAACAGAAGATTAACATTTTCAACACGAATATTGAATTTTCACCCAAAAAATGTATTTCTTAAAAAATAATTCAACTCTAAACTAAGTGGGTAATTTTTTAACTGAAAAAGATGAATTCTTAACGAAAAATGTGATAGCTGATATATCAAACGAAAAAGATTGTGATTTGTAATGAAATTCAGTCCAATGCAAGCGAAAAAGACGATTTTCCAAACAAATAATGGAATTGTCTACTAGGAAAGATCAATTTTCAATATAAAATATCAATTTCGAAACAAACATGTAATAGTTACCTTTATAGTTACAAAAATGATTTTTAAAGAGAAATTTTTTGATAAGCCAGTTGAATTTGAAACAGAACAGATAAATTTTCAACTAAAATGATGATTCTTCACAGATCATGAATTTTCAAAAAAGGGTTTAATATTCAATCCAAATGTTTATTTATAACCAAGAAAATTAATCTTCTGGAAATGGAGTTCTTAAATTTTTAACTAAACAGATGTACCTTCAAACCAAAAGAAATAAATTTTTAACAATATAGTTCAACTATGTAGTTGAATTTTCTACCCAACAAGATGAATTCTTATCAGAATAGTTTGTCTCGCGATCTTCGAGTATACTCGCAGTCAGGCTTGCAAACTTCAAGGCAACTTGTAGTTTGGATCGCGATATACGACACGAATCAGAGTTTAGCTCGTAATCTTTTATACATTTCGCAGTTTGGTTTGCGATATGCGAGATGAATTGCAGTTTGGCTCAAAATCTAAAAGGTGAATTGTAGTTTGGCTCACGATCCTAGAGGCGGCACGCAGTTTGTATCGCGATCATTGAGACGATTCGCAGTTTCGATCACAATCAACGTCTCGCAGTTTGGCTTTAGATCTGCGACACGAATCACAGTTTGCCTCGCGATTTTTTTCCAACTTGCATTTTAGATCTATGAGACGTTTAGCAGTTTGGCTCGCAAACTTTTAGCTCATTCACAATCTTTATGAAGACTCGCTGTTTGTCTCGCAATCTTTGAGACGATTCGCAGTTTGGATCGCGATCTACGAGACGAATCGTAGTTTGGCTTACGATTTGCGAGATAAATTGCAGTGTGGCTCGAGATCTAAAAAGCAAATCGTATCTTGGCTTGCAATCTTCGAGTCGATTCGCAGTTTTACATCGCGACCCATGAGACGACTTGCAGTTTCCATCGCGATCTACGAGATGTCCCGCAGTTTGGCTCGAGATCTGCAACACGAATCATAGTTTGCCCCGCAAACTGTGTCACAACTCGCAGTTTCAATCGAGATCCATGAGACAACTCGCATTAAGGCTTGTGTTTTTCGAGACGATTCACAGTATGGTATGCGATCTTCAAGATAACTTGCAGTTTGGATTGCGATCTATGGGACAACTAGCAGTTTGGATTGAGATCAACGAGACGTCTCCCAGTTTGGCTCCAGATATGCAAGATGAATTAAAGTTTGGCTCGAGATCTGAAAGGTGAATTGTAGTTTGGCTCGTGATCTTAGAGGCGGCACGCAGTTTGAATCGCGATCTTCGGAACGACTCGCAGTTTGGATCGCGATCTACGAGACCCCTCGCAGTTTGGCTCTAGATCTGCGACACGAATCACAGGTTGGCTTCCAATTTTTCATACAACTCACAGTTTGGATCTATGAGACGCATCGCAGTTTGACTCGCAAACTTTAAGAGGATTCACAATCTTTGAGACCACTCGTAGTTTGTCTCGCGATCTTCGAGGTGACTTGCAGTTTTAATCAGGGTCTACGAGACGAATCGCAGTTTGGCTCACGATTTGCGAGATGGATCGCAGTTTGGCTCGATATCTGAAAGGCAAATCGTAGCTTGGCTTGCAATCTTTGAGACGACTCGCAGTTTGGACCGCGATCTATGAGACTAGTTGCAGCTTGGATCGCGATCTACGAGATATCTCGCAGTTTGGCTCGCGAACTGCGACACAAATCACAGTTTGCCTCGCGATCTTTGATACAACTCGCACTTTGGATCTAAATCCACGAGACAACTCGCAGTTAGGCTTGTGATCTGCGAGACGAATCACAGTTTGTTTCGTGCTCTTAGAGATGACTCGCAATTTCATTTGCGATCTATGATACGAATTGCAGTTTGAATCGCGATCTACGAGACGACTCGCAGTTTGGCTTACAACCTGCGAAAAAGATCGCAGTTTGGCTCGAGATATGGAAGGCAAATCGTAGCTTGGCTTGCAATCTTCAAAACGACTTGCAGTTTGGATCGCGATCTATGAGACGACTTGCAGCTGGGATTGCGATTTACGAGATGTCTCGCGGTTCAGCTCTAGATCTGCGACATGAATTGCAGTTTGGCTCGAGATGTGCTACCCAAATCGCAGTTTGGCTTGCCATCTTTTATACAACTCGCAGTTTCGATCGCGATCTACGAGACAACTCACAGTTTGGCTTGTCCTCTGCGAGACGAATCGCAGTTTGGCTCGCCATCTTTTATACAATTCGCAGCTTGGATCGCTATCTACAAGATGTTGTACAGTTTGACTTGAGATCTGCTGGACGATTCGCAGTTTGGCTCGGCTTGAACTGCATATGAAAAGCTTGCGCAAGCTTTTGCGCAACCTCAGTTTCAGTCGATCATGCTCAAAGAAAGTACAAATCATGTAAGTCTCCCTTTTTGCTGTGCGTATTCGACTAAAAAGTAAACACTCTTTTGCTAAAACAAAATTTTTTATCTATAATATAAAGCGTGCCCGAACTCTGGAAATCGTGCTGTTTAAACTTCAAGATGTATACTTATTACCTACTTGGAAAAGCATGCGTTAACTCGCAAGGTAATTTAGCGATTCGTGTCGCAACGCAAAATAACAGGTTGACGACGATAGTCTGACAAGGGTGTGAGTTAGCGTGCATGGTAAAAAGTACACGCTAATTGACGTTGATTAATATCCTCGGTGGTCGATCTTTTATTTAATTCACTTTACCTCAACAGCCCCGCGAATACGGATTTTTAAGAATTAAATGCACGAAGTGAATTGCGTTGAATATTTCGTTATCAAAGCTTCACTAAATACGAGGGTTTTATCCGTGATTTGAATATTATACTGCTACAATTCTGCACTCAATGCAAATTATTCAACTTCTTTTATTCCCCTGAATTTAGGGACACTGAGCGAATTTTTAATCTGAATATAAATTCATATAAAAATCTGATAAAAATTTCATCAGATTATTGAGAAAAATTAAAGACAAGTTTAATGTATATTATTGAAAGACAGCTTGGGATGGTTAAAAAAAAATACATTTTTCTGCAGTTTTTTCCACATTTCATGTTTAATATTTAAATTAAAAAGTTCTATTCATTTTGTTATTGACTACTCATTAGGACATTTTATTTTTAAAGAAGGAAGGGGTTCATGGGAAATAATGGGGTCAGAGGGTTTTGCAAAATTTTTAATATTTTGGCATATATTGGTTATTGGATGTTATTGTTTTGAAAATTGGAAAATACTCTAACAGGTTCTATTTCTGTTATTATTGAACGGAGGAGAAAAATACTACTGTATACATGTACGTAGAAGGTGTTAAAAAAATTAATGAACCCAAATGTAAATTTTTATATTGATTTTTTATATGGTTCCTCATAATAATTATGAAAAAATTAGTAATCTTGAAAATTTAAGTATCCTCGTGTATTTAAACTGTTTGCAATTTTATTGTTAAAAAATGTTTGAAATTAGTGTACGTTTTTTATACTAATGCTAACATTGAATAAAAATTACTCTTCATGATCAAATTTTGGCATTATTTTTCGGCACATGTTGTTCATGGCTTAACCAAATTTGATTGGTGAAAATATTTTAATTTTGCAAAATCCTCTTACACATACACTATTTTATTCAGAAGTTACATTTGAACAATAAAAAATTGTTTCAACAATTTACATCAAATTTTTAATTGACTTTTCTGATTTTCATGTTGCTCAGGTAATTTTCATAATTGCGTGGGTACCTATACTTTACGATAAAATGTGAAAAAAGTATTGTTGAATGAAATAGAAATTGTTTGAACAATTTATAATGTTGTGGAGATGCTGTAATTTGCGCCTATTTCATTGAAGATTACAGCTTCCAGTCTAGTGTTTTGAGATCTGGGGTGTTTTTCCATTTTATCCAATTTTTTTGGAAACTTCACAAAATGAGCCATTCTCCCAAACGAAATTCGAACATTGTCTTTTTTAACCAGCCTATTGATCACCTTTCTTCCAAATTGATTTATAATCATCTGTTTCTGTAACAGCCATGTTTTTTTTAAAGTTATACAATAATAAATATCTTTATTTTTCAGCCCTTTTAATTTCAAAATCATTTTAATGGAGAAAATTAGCCTCTTTATTCTGGATCCCCCTAGAGGGAAAAAACGTTTCACGCAGTTTGCTAACGGCAAGAGGCAGTGTCAGCGATGAGCTCGAAAGTGGCCTGGAATTAATGAGCTTTAAACGCTCTGAATTCCGTAATTTCAATGCCCCTTTCCCCTCTACTGCGCCAATAATCAGGGATTCGGTTGGTCTTCCACATTTGGTCGTTATCTTTTCAAATTCCACTTCACTTTGCATTTTTGCATTCACATTTATTTCTAGCCGTATACCAATAGCGTCTATGAAATGAGAGCCTCAGGTATACGTATAGATGTGTGGGTAATTCTCTACGAACACGACACTTTCCTGCGTTAGGGATAAATTGTAAAAACTATTTGTATTGTAAAAAAAAAATTGACACGAATCTTTCTTTTGGTTTCTCATAACATGATCCATTGTAATAAAATTAATTTTTTCATTACAAAGCGCAATTTAGTATCATTATCCAAAAAAAAAAGGCTTTGTAGAATGTCTGCGACTAGGGTACAAAGACAAATTTTCAACTAAATAGACCAACCGGTAGATGAATCATTAAAAAAAAGATGAATTTTTGAAAAATCGTATAAATGTATACTTTTTTGACAAAATGTATGAATAAAACAAAGTAGCTGAATTTGTAAGCACATATTTGAATTTTCAAACCATCAAGACGAATTTTCAGCCAAATTGTCAGATTTTCAAACGAAACGAATGAGCTTGAAACAGAGTATTATTTTTATCCAAGTAGTCAAACTTTTGAACCAAATGAACGAACTTAATTAAAAGAGAGTTGTATTTTTGATTCAGAACTTTTCTGCCAAAAAGATGAATTTTCAATCCAAAAAGACGAATTTCGAAAAGAGCAGTTGAATTTTTGAACAAAAAATATCAATTCATAACGAAATAGTTCAATTTTCTTGAAAATGTATGAAGTTTTGATAAAATTTATAAATTTCAAACAAAATAGTTGAATTTATAACCATGTAGTTGAATTTTCGACCTACAAAGACGAATTTTCAACCAAATTGTCGGATTTACAAACGAAAATGAATAAACTTCAAACATAGTGTCATTTATAATTAGATAGTTAAAATTTTGATCCAAAAAGACGAATTTCATTAAAAGACCGTTGTATTTTCAATCAAGAACTTTTCTGCCAAAATATGATTTTTCAATTCAAAAATAAGAATTTTCAACCAAGCAGTTGAATTTTCGAACAAAAAGTATCAAATCATAACAAAATATTTTAATTAAAAGAAAATCTAGTACCTTATCTAGATGAGAATATAAAAATGTATACATTTCTGACAGAATATATCAATTTTAAACAAAATAGTTCAATTTGGAACCACAGAGTTGAATTTTCGACCTACAAAGACGAATTTTCAACCAAATTGTCAGATTCACAAACAAAAATGAATAAACTTAAAACACAGTGTCATTTATAATCAAATAGTTGAATCTTTGATCCAACAAGACGAATTTCATTGAAAAACAGTTGTGTTTTTAATAAAGAACTTTTCTGCCAAAATATGAATTTTCAAACCGAAAATACGAATTTTCAACAAAGCAGTTGAATTTTCGAACAAAAAGTATCAAATCATAACAAAATATCTCAATTTAAAAGAAAATTATACATTTTTAACAAAATATATATCAATTTTCAACAAAATAGTTGAATTTGGAACCCCATAGTTGAATTTTCGACACATAAAGACACAGTTTAAAATGTAACTAAGTAGTCGAATCTTCAAACCAAGCAGACAAATATTTCAAAGACAGTGGCATTTTCGATTCCGAAATTTTCTGTCAAAAAGATGAATTTTCAATCCAAAAGACGAGACTTTTAAAGAAGCAGTTATTATTTTGAACAAAAGAGATAAGTTTCTAACAAAAACAAACCGAACTTTTGGTAAATTAATTACATTTTCTACAAAATTAGGTGCATTTTTCACAAAATAATTAAATTTTTAACAAAATATGTAGTTTAATTTGAAACCACATAGTTGAATTTTCGACCTACAAAGACAAATAATTTTCAACGAAATGGTCACATTTTCAAATAAAAAGGAATAAACTTCAGACACAGTTTCATTTGGTTTTATTTTCAATCCAGAACTCTCCCGCCATAAAGATGGATGTTTGATCAAAGAAGATGATTTTGTAATCGGAAAATACGAACCCTCAACGGAGCTGTTTGACTTTTAAGAGAAACGAGTTTCTAACAGAGTTTAGTAACATTTTTGACAAAATGGTTGAATTTCAAATAAAATAATGAATCGTCAAAAAAAATTCAGATTGATTTTTGACAAAAGACATAAAATTAGTTCAATCTTCAGCCAAAGAAATGAATTAACAAATGTTAAATCTGTAGCTAAAGTAATAAATTTGCCACAGAGTACTTTAACTTTCGACCAAATAGTGGAATTTTCTACCACATTTTTGTATTTTTGAGCCGGCAATACGAATTGTCTACAAACCAGTTGAACTTTCAAGCAAAACAAACTTTCAAGAGATACGCAGAATGTGAAGGGATTTCAAAGAATTTTTTAAGATTTCCAAAGATTTCAAGTGATTTTGAGGTGTATTTTAAAGAATTTCACAAAGATTCAAGGATTCTAATACATCTCCAAGGAGTTCAAGGGCTTTGAAATATTTCTGGGATTTGAACGGGGTTTTTCACTTAAGCTTTCTGGGGATTTCTAGAGGACTTTGGAAAATGATTCATTGAATTTCAAAGAATTTCTGAAGATTACACAGATTTCAAGCGACTCCAAGGTATTTCAAAGAATTGCACATGATTTGAAGGATTTTATTAGATCTTCAAGGATTTTAAGGGATTTCAAAAGATTTGTAGGGATTTTACCGTTTTTCTAGAAAACTTTAGTGAAGAGGTTTAATTCAATTTCTATGCAAAGAATTTTATATGGTTTATACTTCACGGAATTAATTAAAATTTATCTCAAAGTTTTCCTACGGACTCCAACAATTGACGGACATGAGATTAAGATTTCTAGAATCTACAATTATTGTAAAGATTTTGTGGATTTGACAAATTTCTTCTGATTTGTAGTTTCTCCATGTCTTACATTATTTTTTTCAAAATTTTTCATATTTATTCTACTGTTGATTATCCTATAAATGTTTCTATAAAAAGATTTCGAACGATGAATTTCCTATAATCAATGGAATCTTTTTCAATGCCATTCAATCTTGCAATCGAGTGTACACAACCCTGCTGAAAGTAGAAAGATTGAAAAAGATGGAAGTTGGGGACAGGAAAAGATAGATCTACTATATTTCCCAATTGGTCACTTTGCGTCCCTAAAACACTATGTTTCTCATCCCCAATCTCAGCAATTTTCTATTTCTTTATGTACCTTTCGTGACTGAAAACTGTCGTCTTTTTTCATCCCTTAGTCTATTCATCTACCATGAATTTCAATCTTTTTGAATCTCTTTTTCTATCTTTCGTGATCGAGCACCCTTATCTTTATCCCAAAGTCATTCTAACCCTTCAATATAAATTTGAATATTTTTCTATCTCTATTTCTGTCATTCTGCGATTGAGAAATCTCATCCTTTTCTATCGCTTAATCTACCTTTCTCCTACGAATTTCAATTTTTTTCTCTTTCTTTATCTTTCATAACCCAGGACTCTTATCTTTTCAATACTCCGTTCTATCTCGTTAATATAAATTTGAATCTTCATCTCTTTGCCTATATTCTACTACAAATCTTAATCTTTTTCAATATCTTCCTCTGTCTTCCGTAACTAAGGACCCTTATCTTCTACAACGAAAAATTACGGAATTTATTGAGCAAATTGATTTGACCTTAAACACATACCAGAAAGACAACCTGACGTCCATGCTAATATATGTACACTTAAAATTTATTTTCATACCTTAGTCGACAACTGTTTCGAACTTGGCAAAACGGTTTATTGGGCCCGAGAGGTAATAAAATATTGACGTGGATTGGTGAAGGATAGGATGATACAGAAAAGAAGGGATTCATAAAGCTAGACGTAAATTTATATTAGTAAAGAGATATAAAAAATGGAAGCAGGTAAACGTATGATAGGAATTGATAAAGAAGAGGAGGTTGAACAAGATGGACGGAAATGTAGGTGGCCAGAGGAATAGAAAAAGATTTACATAAAAATAGAAAAAGAAGATGATAAAGAAGAGATTGGAAGAGATAGCCGTGATTTTAGATTGAAAAATATATAGAGGAAGATAAACGTTGATAGATGTATGATACGATGAGATAGGGAAGAGGTTTTTGGAAAAGATAGACGTGAATTTAGATTCACATAGAGACTGTAAAAAATTGACGTGGATAGATGAAGTATAGAATAAGATAGAGAAGAGGGGATTCACAATGATAGACGTGGATTTAGATAAGTGAAGAGATAGAAGAAGATAGACGTAGATTGAAGAGGAGGTTTAGAGATAGAGATGGGAATGTAGATTGACAAAGAGATAGAAAATGATTGACATGCATAGGAAAAGGATATGATGAGATATGGAAGAGGGGATTGAAAAAGATAGAACTGAATTTAGAGTAACAAAGAGATAGAAAACAATATACGAAGGATAGGATGAGATGAAGAAGAGGAGATTAAAAAAGATAGACGGAAATATAGGTTGAAAGAGAGATAGAAAAATATTGACGTGGATAGGCAGAGGATAGGATGAGATAAAAAAGATCGTATTGAAAAAGATAGACGTGAATTCAAATTGATGAAGAGTTAGAATGAGATTCATTTTCTCTATCTTATTCCATCAGAAAGATTCAAAATTATTCAAAAAGATAGAATCAACTTCCAGCAGGACAAAAATCCGATGAATATTCTTTGACGTCTATGGAAATCGTGGATATTTAAATATTGATTTCGTACTTGTTTACCCAGCAACTGCATTTTTCAGACATTTGAGACACATGGGGGCATTATGTACGGATGCACGTATCTGTATTTTCGTGTAAATTATTCGTGCCAAAAGAAAAGAATCGAGGAATGGGAACCTATCACCCTGGGTCGATGCCCATGGGGATTTCGACGATTTCCATAAAACAACTGAGAACTCAAATTTAGTGGCTTTTATTATAGACCCAATGGCCTGAAACTCTCTGGAAACAGAGAAAATAGAGCGATTTTATACGAAAATAAAAAAATTAATGAATTTCTTCAAATGAAATTAATGTGAGTACCATATTTCTCAGATTTAAAGTCGGAATATGTAACTTTATCAACAAAATTATTATTTTCAACAACGGACAAATTCTTGATGAAGAAATTTAGTTTTCAACAGAATAATTAAATTTCCCATAAAATTGTTTAATTTTCCAACCAAGGAGACAATTTTTAGTCGAAGCAGTTAAACTTTCAACAAAAAAGTTCATGAATAACCTGATAGTTGATTTTTCTGCCAAAATAAAGATCGAGTTTCTACGAAAAGAGATGACTTTTGAACAAAAGTGTCAGATTTTCAAGTTGACGAATCAATTTGTTTAGAAAACGTATGAATTTCAACCCAAAAAGTATAATTTTAACAAAAAAGTTCATTCTGAAAATAAATGAATTTTCAAATCAAAGGGAAAACTTTTCAGCTAAGTAAAATTTTTCAGTCAAAAAAGAAGAAAATTTTAATCAAATTGTAGATTTTTAAGTCAAAGGGACAAGATTTGTAAAAAACAGGTCAAGTTTCAACAAAAAAGAATAAATTCTCCTTGAAAAATAATCGTGATAGTCGATATTCCAAGAAAAAGAGTTTTTCATTTTGGATGAAAAGAAGAATTTATTCAAATGAAAAAGACGAAACAAAACAGAATCTCTATCAAAGATAAATTTTTGAACAAAAATGAAAAATTTTCAGCAAAAGAGTTCAGTTTTCAACCAAGAAATTTTTTTAACGTGAGATAAAAACATTTCCACTACATTGTCGAGTTTTTAAGCAACGGAGGCTTTTTTTTACCAAATAAACCAATTTTGAAGCAAAAAGAGGAATTCTCAACTAAAAATGTAATGGTACACTTTTTATTGAACAAAAAATAACTCTCGTGAAGTAGTTGGCTCATCCTATTCAATTATGTTATTTCAGATTACATTTAAGTGAATATACAAGAAAAAGAAGAAGATTCATGAACAGATTGAAAGAAACAGGATTTCTCTATGAAGAGGGGAAATGAGAGAAAATGGGGGAATTGAAATTATTGTGAAATCTTCTCATTTCAGACCTTGCGGAAATGCTCAAATTAATTTTAATGAGACAACATACATTCAACTCCAGATATGACTCCTAATTTACTTTATTCCTAGAACTGATGGCCTTCGCAATTCCGTGATTGGAGGAGCCGCGGGGCCGAAGTAGAGGACGTGCTTAGTCAAGCGTGACAAACAGCTCGAGGGCCGCAATCTCAGCGCGCTAGTTGCGTCAGGTTGCGCCTTGCGTCAAAATGCCACAAACTATTTCAGCGGCCCTGCCTGTTTAAGTTTGGATTCCTGCAATCTAGTATTATGGTCAAGAGAAGCCATGCCCGAAACCGGTCTTATATCGGGAGATGTGCGTAGTAGAATGACCGAGATACCAATGGTCATTTGCGAGAAAAACTGTGTGACCTGCTTCCTTTAAAACATAAAATTTCAATTTCTAACTTTCGGAATTTTCAGACTTGAAAATTTCTGATGTGAAGTCCAGTCTGGACTTGGATACTCACTATCTGAAGGTTTCATTCTCCCATATATCTTTCTATCTCGGAGCCATGGTTTGCAATAAAGTCGAAGTCCACCTTTACATCCTTCGGGCGACTTCTCACTCCACTTGGCAAGCACGTTGGATTACGAGAGATTTGTGTACGTAAGGAGTGCGAATAAAGCAGAGAGGTTTTTGAAGAAGATGGGCCAGAAAAAGTATCGCAGACGCAAACTTTATTTTCCAATAGTGCCCGACCACTGTCAATTTTATATTGCAGTACGAGAGAACGAAATGCATCGAAAAGGAAGGCTAAGACTATTTGGCACGAAGCTCCACATATGATTTTGTGAAATTTACTGTTGCATTGCTTTTATTTATAAAAATCAAGACCTAGTTGAAAAGTGTACAGAGAGCCAGGTGAGTAAAATAATTTTTCTGTTGAGATATTTAAATTTATAAAATATCTAGAAATCACAGGTAGCCAGGTCGGGAATGCGTGGGAGCTTCCGAATTTGTGTGGGCCCTTGTTTCACCAGAAATTGCTGAATGAGCTGCGATTAACGGTGGTGCATACATTTCGTAATCTACTTTTAGGGAAGTGTGGGGGTAGGTTAACGAATTTTCGATTCTCCATTTCATGGAGGAGGAGGGGGTCGAAGCCATTTTCCAATAGGTTGAACAACCACCCTATTTTTAATAATAAATATTGTAGATTTTCTCTTTATTATTGCATAAAAGGTGATGAAAGTACCCGTTTTATGGGCATAAATGAAAGCCACTATGTGTTAATTTTATTAGAAGTTGTTTGAAAAAAACGTGAAATGTTAATGTTTCCGGAAAATATAAATAAATTCGAAAATAACCAATTTTTCATTGTTTTTGGGCGAATTTTGAAAATAATTTTCTGCAAGTCTGTTAGAATACTGTTCTATTAATTTGTTTTAATTCAGTTCTGAAAATCTGACTTTATATCAATATTAATCACTTCTTTAAATAAATCTTAGGTTTTGATTGCATCGAAGGAAAAATTCTATAAATATCTTATCAAGTTACTTGAATAATAAAGAAAATTATCTTTGAAACTTGTGCAAAGAGATTAAATAATATTATTTGCTTTTTGATCTAATAAAAATTTTCTGAAACATTAAAATTTGTATTTTTTTCAATATAACTTCTAACAGAATTAATATATCGCTTTCAATTTAAGACTATTAGGCGTATACATTTATCAGGTTTCATGTAGTGATTGGGGGTAAATTTAGAGTTGAATATTTTTAAAACTAGAGTACTTTTATAAAGTATTGAAAAATATAGGTCAAGAAACTTTTGCATAGTAATGTATCACATTCTCTTATAAACTATCCAATGTAGGTATATTCTGTTTCTGTAAAATTAAAATCTATCACTTATATCCCCGAAAACAATAATTTTCCACGATTTCAAGACAAATATACTTCTGAAACAAATAATAATTGTTTGAATAATTCAAAATTATTCACAAAATACTTGAAAACTCGTCTCTTGACAATAAAAAATAATACTTGTTTGAAATGTTTCCATTTTTTTTTTTTTTCAAATCAAGCTTTCCCCATTTAAAACCCTATATCAATTTCAAAGGCTCGGAGGCACGGGTTAACTTTGACAAAAAAGGAAAAAAAAATGTTGAGTTGACAAACTTTGAATATAAATTAAGTATTTATTTTTTTAATTAAACTATAGTTCGACTCTTAACAATAGAATGATAATAAAATTGATTTTATAAGATGATTATGAATCTGTTCATCATTAAATAATTTATAGATTTTTACGTTAAAAATTGAACTATTTTATTTCGAAAGCCTTAGTAATTAATGAAATGTTTGCATCCGATTGAAACTTCAAAATCTTCCTTCTATTTTCAAAAACATTGTGATTAATGTGTTCATAATTAAATGCTTTTATTCAATTTCGAATCCTATTCAAATAGTATTGCCTTCTAAAATACTCCATTTTTTAAGCATTCAGTTTGAAAATGTTAAATTAAAAAAATTTTGTTTCAATATTTAACAATATTTGATTGTTTATTTAAAATAAGAAATTATAAATCAAACATTCAAAAATAAACTAAATAAAATTGAATCATTCAAAATAAAATAAACCTCGAATCATTCGAATTTCAGGGTGCCGAATGTGAACTTTAAAATTTGCATTGTTTCATTTTTTTAATTTTTAATTTGTAAATCACATTTTTCAATTTAGATTTCTCAAGAAACAACTTACCATCACTAAATTGTACTGTTTTCAAGTTCAAATAGTTTGAAAATGATATAATTTTGAACAGTTGAAAATTTCTTTGAAAGAACTCTGGACACGTTTTGAGGTTCGCTATATCTGTTATAATAAATTTAAAATTAGAAAGTAAAAATAAAATATTCACAAATAAACAAATTGAAATTGAATCATTTCAAATAAAATAAGCCTCGAATCATTAAAATTTCAGAGTGCTGAATGCAAACTTAAAAATTTTCATTTTTTTTCAAATTTTTAATTTATAAGTGACATTTTTTAATTTGAATGTTTCAATAACAATGTAAAATCCTTTCATTGTAGTGTTTTAACCCAAAATTGTTTAGAAATTATATAACTCTGAACATTTAAAAAATTTGTTGATTCATTCTTCAAACTATTTTATTTCCTAAACCGCAAATTGTAATTTTATTATGAAAAATTCATAATTATGCCCCTAACATATTACATATACATTATATTACATATACATATTACACATTCAAGTACTCAAAACTCATAAGAAAAATATTGAAAATTGTTTTTTTTTTCAAATTAGACACAGAATATTTTCCTCCTGTTTGTAAATAATTTACAATTGTTTAAACAATTATTATTCGTTCGAGATAGAGGGAGGGAGTGAGAGAGAGAAAGCGATAGAGAGAGAGGGAGAGAGAAAGAGAAGGAGAGAGAGAGAGAAGCAGGCCTTCGTTCTGTGACATGAGACACAGCGCGTGTGTCAGAGGCCTGCGTTACACTTTCTAGTAATCTTAGGAATAATATCAACTGTAATAATTAAAAAACAACGAAATAATAATAAATTAATAAACAAATATGGGGTCATCAACAAATTGCGTAAGGTGCTTTCCTACAATGTTCAACCCCTCATGTGAAAACTATGACATTTTTTCCGCACAACATTTTTTCCGTACAATTTTATAGTTTGTTGAGAATTAAAGTGATGCGTAATCTGATACTTTATTTTTGAAGCAAAATTTCCAGCCTTCCAGCCTGATATTTTTAACGTAGTACAAATGAACTAGATCATTTTAACTTTTTAAGTTTTTAATTTTTTAATTTTTTAGTTTTTAATTATTAAAATCGCTATTTTTTATCACAGGCTTCACAGTCACCCTTTTGGGTGGAAATGTCAACCACTTTATTGGAAATTTGTCTTTTTGACTTGTAATTTCAATAATTTGCTTAAAATTATTTTTCTTTTTTGGTTTGAAACTGCAACTTGTTTTGTATACATTTTATGATTCTGGTAAAAACTGCAACTTTCTGGTTAAAAAATAAGCTCTTTTGGTTGAGAATTCATATTTCCGAGTTACAAATTAAACTGAATGGTAGAAAATTTGTATGTTTTGCTGAAAAATTCAACATTTTGGAAGAAACTAAACTGTTTGGTCAGAAGTTGAACTTCTTTATAAAAATTAATTTCTCTATTTAAAGATTCACCATTTCATTCAGAAATTCGTTCATTTGATTGAAAATCTAATCATTTTGATGATAATTTGTTTTTTCTGGATTGAAAATTAATTTTTCAAATTAAAATGAAACTATTCCATTTTAGGTTAAAAAATTACCCTTTTGAGTTGAAAATTCAATTGTTTGTTCAGGAATACATGTATTTTGTTGAAAATTCTACGCTCGGATAGAAAATTGATCATCGTGTTCAAAAATTCAACAATTTTGTTTGGAAATTTATTTATTTCAATCAAAATTCTACTTTTTTAATGGGAAATTAATTCTCTTGGTTGAAACTTGAACGATTTTGTTGCAAATTCTTCATTTTTGGTAGGAAATAAATTTTTTTTGGTCAAGAATGCAAATTTGTGGTTTGAAATTAATCTTTTTAAATTAAGGATCCAAGTATTTTGTTGAATATTTTTTTGGATTAAATTCAACTGTCTCTTATTCAAAATGAAAATCTTTTTTGATTGAATCATGATCTATTTTGGTTTTTATTGAAAAAAAATGTTAAGTTGAAAACTCAACTGATTGGTTTACAGTTGAACTTCTTTCTTGAGCATTCATTTTTTTTGTTCAACGATTTATAATTTCAGTTTCAAATTCATCCCTTTGTTTTAAACTTCAACTAATTTGTCAACAATTTTTTGTTTTTCTGTTCGAATCGAATTTTTTTATACGAAAACTTAACTATTCTATTAACAATTTAACTGCTTGGTTGGAAATTAAGCTAACTCAATTTAAACGTTTTGTTGAAAATTTAAATATTTTGCTTGACAATATAACAATTTCGTAGGAATAATAACTATTTTGTGCAAAATTTACTTCTTTTGATTTGAAAATTCATCTCCTAAATGAAAATTTGACTATTCTATTTTGGGGTGAAAAGTTGACTTTCTTAAATTGAAAATTCAACTATTCGGTAAAAAATGGATGAAATTTGTTGAAAATTCAACTTTTTGTTAAAATATTCACGTATTTTGTTTTTAATTCATCCTCTTTGGTTGGAAATTCAACTACTAAATTGAATAAATAATAATTAAGTTAATACAAATTACAGGAAAAAAACTTCACGTATTTTGGTTGGCCAAGAATCGAACTTTTGAGAACGACCAAAGAGCCGAACTATAGAGAACGACATAAGTTCTATGACTTGATATCTCTGTTTAATATTTGACAGTACATATTTTGAACCAAAATAAACTTTAAAAAAAAATGGTGTAACAAAATTATACAAGAAGGCCTCAAAAGAATTATGTTTCTAAAACAACTGTTTTTCAAGAGACAAATACTCAAGAAAATCAATTGATGCAAGATAATTGCACAAAAAGTGTTGAAATAAGAGAAATATGTTTTTAAATAACATTGTAAAACGGCTTATTAGAGCCATATATATGAAAATTGAAAAAAAGTGAGAAAAAAGAAAGAGACATTCTAACCACCTCTCTCTCATTTCTTTATTATTTATCCCTCTTTCTCTTATACTACCAGGGTTCAACATTTTTCAAAGCTTTTTAAGCGTCCTCTTCATGGAAATTTTAATGAAAAACTAATAGGGAATAAAAGACCTCGAAACATGCTGGACCCTGGTAATATAAAAAAGAGGGACAAATAATAAAGAAATGAGAGAGAGGTGGTTTTGATGCCGTGTTACAATGTTATTTTAAAAACATTTCTCTTATTCTAACTGTTTTTGTGCAATTATTATGCACAAATGGATTTTCTTGAGTACTTTCAACTTTACGTAATTCATGCCGGTCCTTCCGGAAGATTTCGAGTATTTAGAGGACCTCTTGGATGTAGTTGCCTCAAACAATGGACTACATCATTCTAGAATAACGAAACGTATCCACTTGAAAAATGCAGTTTATAAAACGAAAATAATTAAGCTCTAAGGTATTCAGCACCCTGTCTCGTCGGTATTTCCGGTAAGCGGGTGTTACCTTGTGTCGGACTAATTCGAAACTACATATTTAATCCTGGACAAAGTCAGGGTTGCCTGGGCAACCGACAACACAAAGAACCCACTAGCCGCGAGGGACTTGAACCTCGCAATGCACCGTGCTGGAATCATGAGTGGATGTGGAGGGTGGAATAGGACGGCTGCAGAAATTTACCTGGTTCCCGGTGATGGTGAGTCGTATGGACTCTAAGTGCACGCAGAGTGAAGAAGCAGAGCCGGGAGCTCTTCAGCAACCTTACCCACAACCCTCCTCTTTTCAGTCCTACCGTCTTTCTTTGCCTCTAATATTCCGTCTCTTTTGGACCCATTTTGAGAGATGCACGAGCCTGATGTCTGGCCGAGTCCCGTAGGTGAATCGCACACATACAGAGGTTGTATGGGATGTGTGTGGACTCTGGAGTATAGAAGTCCTCATCGCGAAGTTGGTACACCCGCATCTTCTATACTCTATAGCTATGCACTTCTGCGAAGAGCTACATGGGTTTAATCTTCCCTCAATACGGCCCAGCAATCTGGCTAGGATGACCAACCAGACTCTTCTATCTATTTCTGATGTTGCGGAGGTCGGAGATATGGTCCACCTCATTCTCCTTGTCTACCTCCTCTAACTCTCGCACCGCTTGACCCCACGGAAATTATGATATCATTCGACGGATAACCGCTTAATCATTTTGGCTCGCGCGACTCACTCGCATGTCTGGAATATGGCTTATTAAATTCTATACTACCCGGAAGCAGTATCTCTATATAATAATCTCTTATCTTTATTTATTCACATAATAAGAAATTCAGTCACCTCTCTTTGTAACATTTCTCCCATCTTATTTTTATTATGTTATTTTTCTACAATCAGAAAACCATTTGGTTGAATCAACAAAAATTTTGATGGTTCAACCATTGAATATGGTGATTAAATGGACAACAGATTATTTGGTTGACCTAACCGAACCTTTGGGTTCTTTCAACCAATTCCTTTAGTAGCTGGAGTATTTAGTTGGTTCAGCCAAAAAATTTGGTTGAGCGAATTGAATATTTTATTGAATCAACTAAAATTTGTTCGACTCAACCAAATTTTTATCTATATCCAAGAAAGAGTCTGCGAATTTTCGAATACACTGAAGTTGAAGCTAATTTCATTATTTTCTTAATTATTATTCAACAATTTTGTTAAACGTCCTGCTTTCTGGCTGAAAATTTAACATTTTGAATTTGTTTGCTTTCCTGACCGAAAAGTCTTTCTTGGTTGAAAATTCATGTATTTGGTTTAAAAATTCACCTATTCCATGCTTCGTTAAAAATGTATCCTCTTCAGTTGAATATTCGACTAATATCTTTCTTTTATTAATGGCGTATTTTTGTGTGATCTAGGACACATGACGACTTTGTGAAGCTCTTCAAGTGGGGTGATTGCTTGAGAGACTGATCAGCGACCTGGGTCTGAGCAGTTTTTCGGAACAAAAGTCTTGGTGTGATCAAAATTCATTTTTCTTTTTTTTTTGTTGAAAATCAATCTTCCTAATTGACAATTAATTTTTTTGTTTGAAGATTCATTTCCTTGGCTAAACATTCACCTATTTTGATTGAAAATTCATGTATTTTGTTGAAAATTCAACTTTGCTGATAGAAAAGTAATATCGTTAGTTTACAATTTATATTTTTCGTTAAAAATTAATTTTCTTGGTTGAACCTTCACCTATTTGTCCAAAATTCGTCTCTTTTAATTGAAAATTTAGCTATTCCATTTAATTATTTTGATTGAATATTTATTCATTCGATTGAAAATTCTTATTTTTGGTAGAAAAATGATATCATTAGTCAAAACCTAATTTTTTTCAGTTGAAAATTTATTTTTGACTGAAAATTCAACTTTTCTACTTTTAGTTTGAGAATTGATCTTTTTTCTAGAATATCCAGAAAGTTAGAAAAGTTGTATTTTTGGTGCTAAATTCATATTCTGGGTTGAAAATTCCACTATTTATTGAAAGAATGCATTCATTTGGTTTAAAATATATTGCTGAAATTACACATTCTTTCATTCCGTTGAAGATTTAACGAATTTTCAACGAAATATACGAAATTTCAACTAAAAAAAATTTTACTTTTGAAAATCTAATTAAGAAGAAAAACAAAGTTCCAACAAAATAGTTAAATTTTCAACAAAATATTTTCATTTCCAATCAAGAATATTACTTTTGTGACAGGAAATGGAAATTAAAGAAAAACTAGTAGTTTGAACCAAATAGTTAAGTTTTCAACTGAAACATATTATTTTTCTACCAGCAATAGAATAATGAAATTTTCAATAACCATTCTAGGTTTAGAGTAAATAGTTCGAAAACCGTAATTCCATCGACGAAAAACCATTACACTATATTGGAAAAGAAACAGAAGATCAAAACTCATTCACCTATTCAGTTGAAAATTTATTTATTGTGTTAAATATTCGTCTTTTTGGTTTCAAAATTTTTTCAACATTCACGTATTTTGTTAAAAAAATTATATTTTTTGCTATAAAAGTGATCTTTCTGTTCGAAAATTCAACTCTTTGGTTGTAAATTTAACAGTTTCCTTGGAAATTCGTTGTTTATTTGTTTGAAGATTACATTCTTCAAACTAGAATTCATCTTTTCCACCTGAAACTTCCTGTATTCCGTTGAAACTTGGTTTTTCCTGGTGGAAAATTAATCTTTTTGCTTGAAAAATCTTAACTTCTGTTGAGATATCCACTATTTGATTGAAAGCTTTTTTTGTTGAAAATGTCATGCCTCTAAGTTGTAGTGTATGTAGATTGAATTTGTTTGAATACAAAATTTTGCAGAAAGCTCTCAGTAAACCCTTTTCCAGCGAATTCCCTTTCGGATTTTGTGAGTATAAGGTTTTTTTTATTCCCAAAGAAAAATTTATGACGGAATCTTTTTTCGTTGAAATTGTTTTTTATATTTAATTATCAACTTATCCATGGATAAGAGTTCGAGATTAACAATTTTCAACGCTTTTAAGATTCAGTAGAGCATATATAAAATATACTGAAACCATTTTCGGCTATAACTTAATTAACGCAGGCAAAAGTGTATCTCTGTAATTCTAATTTCCACATTTCAGTACTTCAATCCAATTAAATTTAACAGTCCCTCCTCGAAACAGCCATGCCAGAATATATTCCACCCTTATATTTTCAAACGTTATATTTATGTAAGGGAAACTGTGAAAGAGTAGGTCACTTAGAAGAGCAGGTCATTTGAATTTATTGGAATATCTAAAAAAAATTGTTCTTCAAACCTTAGGCACTATATTTGGCATAATATTTAACACAACTGGAAAAAGTTTCATCGAGATATGAAAATAAATGAATGGGAGACATGAGAGAGAAATATTTTGAGTATTATTCATTTATTGTAATAGAAATTTCCTTCCGCAATACTGCTCTGACCCAGGTTGTTGATCAATCTCTCT
The DNA here is from genome assembly GCA_932178445.1 of Andricus quercusramuli. Classification (NCBI taxonomy): domain Eukaryota; kingdom Metazoa; phylum Arthropoda; class Insecta; order Hymenoptera; family Cynipidae; genus Andricus; species Andricus quercusramuli. The sequence goes on along the minus strand of CAKNXH010000033.1, from coordinate 1,510,721 downwards.
AGCGATCCCCTAAGTGAAGAGCCTCAGAAGGTCGTCACGTGAGGCTCGCCATTCAGGCCCATTATCATCTGAGGTTGTTTGCTTCATGCGTCATTCACCTTACTGACATACTTTTTTCAGGCTATTTGTCGCCACACTTTTCTGTCCTAGTATACTTCTCTAGCTTCCTTCGCGTCCATGCATTTTTTCATGCAAGCTCTCGTGTTTCTATGGCTTCTGATATCTCTTCGGATTAAGGTCTCATTCAAACATTTTAACCATGTTTTCCGGGGTCTGCCTCTGGGTATACTGCCATTTATTTCATCTTTAAACGCTTTTTTTGTGAGTGGTTCATCTTTGATTGTTTCAACATGTCCGAACCATCTTAAATGATTTCTTACCCATATGTCAACCAGCGTTTCTCCTAACCACATTCTTTGAAGATTACCTTGTTTCAGACTTTGTCAATCAGTGTTTTCCCGCATATTGTGCGCAGAGGTTTCATGCCAATCGCGGTAATTTAACTCTTATCCTTTTCTTGGCAGGTCCTTGTTTCGCTACCGTATAGCAAAGTCGGTACAATAATAAAATTATATACTGCCATTTTAGCTTTTTTTGATATATTTTCACTTCTGTTAATGGACGCTGCTCTACCGATGACCATCTTATCTTCGTTTATGCGCCTATCTAACTCCCCATTTATCTTCCCGTCACTAGTGAATAGGCTACTCAGATATACGTACTTATCAACTTGTTCTATCCTCTCATCATTTAGGACAATGTTTTTTGTGATGATTATTTGAAATTTTAATTTTATAATTATAAGTCTAATCTAGTTATTTTGTTTAGCTTCAAAACTCATAAATTAATGAATATATGCACGGCTTACATTTACCTTGGAAATACTTATACTAACTCTTTGTCTGAATCTAACTAATAAGAATTCCATTAATCAAATCAGTAATTGGGCGTATAACTAATCAAAATATTATTATTCCAGCATTTCAATAACGGAATAATCGTAAAAAATGACAAGTTTATACTACGGGATGAACAAGATCTCAAGCGGCAGTCCTTCTTTGTGCAATATGTGTATTAAAACAATACATGATATATGTTCATTGGGGTAGTCTAAAAATGAATTGGAAAATTCTTCTTTGAATTTTTATGAGGACACCCAAGAAATTTGTTCGAATCTACACAAAAATAAATTTGTTTGTTCGAAAAAAAAATTATATTTAGAGGTACCGCAAGCCCCATGAAGCTCAACACGTATTTCCCATAATAAAAAAAGAAGTTTATGTAAATCTTATTCCGAATCCTGAATATTATCTCTATCGAGTTGAAACTCAACATCTCTCTTCACAATTAGCCGTAGAATACGAATGAAATATCACTTTTCATATATCAGCACCATAAGTATGTTTTATAGGGTCCCAAAGAAACCCCATAAGTGAAAAAATGGTTTTTGCGATTCTTTCGCGCTAATTATGATTTTTTTTGTGTTTTTTTCAATAAATATTGTTTCTGGCACCTAGAAGACCACTTTGCACTGATAATTAGATGTTCACATAAATTTTTCAAACAGGAGTGATTGTTTAAACAATTTATTATTAATGTTAATAATACTCTCTTAGTAAAATGCTACAAAATTTCAGTTTAAAAAAAATTCACTTCTTGTCAAATTTTCAATTGAGATAAGTTGAATAATTAACTAGAGTCAAGAAAATTAATTGTTTGAACAATTTGTTATTATTATTATTAATATTATATTTGAGTAATGCAAGAAAGATGCGGTTTTTTCTGAAATTTTCTGGCTTTTTGTCCAATTTTCAATTAGAGTGAAGTAATAATGAATTTTAATTAACAAAATAATTATTTTAACAATTCATTATAAAAGTTAATAATATTCTCTTTGCTTAATTGGTAGAATTGCGGTTTTTTCTGAAATTTGCAACTGTTTGTCTATTTTTCATTAGGCGTGACTTAATAATTAATTAGATTCAGCAAAAATAATTGTTTCAACAAATTATTATTTTTTATGACTATCTTCATCTATATCAATGCCTGATAGTTGTGGTTTTTCGGAAGTTTGTACCTTTCTGTCCTTTTTCCACTTAGTGAGGTGATAATCAATTGAAGTTAACAAAAAAGTCTTTTAAACAATTTAATGTTGTTTATAACTATCTTTTCTTAGATAAGTGCTAGAAAGTGGCGGATTTTTCTAAAATCCTTAACTTTGCATCGCCTTTTTATTTATTCGAATATAATATTAATAATGGTTATAACAAATTGTTTAAACAATTGATTTTCTTGAATCTAGTTAATTATTGAAACAATCACTCCACTTCAGTTCCTCAAATTAATTTCTCAAATACTAATTTACTAAATTCGACAAATCAGATAATTTTCGTTTAAAAGCAATTGATGTGATTTGATCAATTTGTGGGAATATTCTCAGAAGATTTTTGCCGAATATCCTGGGATTCACGATAGCCGTGCACAGAAAAACTAGAGATTCAATTTTTTTTCAGTTTATTTTTTACAAACTCATTTTGAACTTGAGTGATGTCTGCTCTCTTGATCCGTATACAAACTCAAAAACAATTTAATTGATTTCAATATTCGCATTATTCAATATGAACCAATTATGGTTCAATTCGAGTTTCAATTTTGTTTCAGTAACTTTTAACGCCGTTTCTTCGTTCAAAATAAAATTCAACTTCTTTCAGTGGGAGATTTATTAGTTATGGATAAAATGCTTCATAGATGAGATGGGCAACTCAAATTTTGCAGCATCGTCTCTGTCTTGATTGTAAGAAGCGCGTTTTTCGGAATCATCAACATTTATCCAATTAGGAATTATTGAAAAATCGTCCTTTTGAAATAAGGCATTTTATTTTTCACGTCTTCTTCATGAAAGATTTCGAATTTCATATAATTCTCAAAGTTCTATTTAGAAAGTTTCTATAATTCTCATAATAAAAATCAGTACCTTATTCAACTTCTCAATTTCCGTACAGTTTTGTAAAATGAATTATTACTTATAAACCTTTCAGATCTTGACGTTAGAAATTTGAAATACTTTATGATACAGCAGACCATTTTCAAATTTTATTAATATTACTCTTCTTGTAGCATTTGGAGGAGCTCAAATAGATTATGCGACTTATCTTTATGAGTTCTTTTGTCTTCTCGTGTTTGCTGAGAGTTAAGAAAATTGATGCTATTTGCCGCGGAATCTTGCAAAAATAGATTCTTGTAATTATCTCTAAAATTCTTAAATAAATGAGCCTGTATATAGGTGATTACATATATATTCAAAGATTCAGTTGCATAATCATCAGTTCTATTACGATTACGCATTCATCCGTTTTTTCGAGTATATGAAAAATGAGGGTTGCTGGTACTCTAGTCTTATCTTTAGCGGCTCTTGTTCATTCTGTCGGTAAATATGTTATAATATACATTACAAAAATCGCTTGTAGCCACTGCAACTATACCCATTCTTATACCATTTATTTGCCATTTCTTTGACATAATCGTGAGCAGTGGAAACAAGTTTTTAACATCTCGATCATTGATTTTTCATTACCAAAGATAGAATGTCCTTAGATATTTTCTATTTACATGCTTGGTAAATTTTCCATTTGGCTAAGAATGAATAAGGGAATAAATAAGGGAAATTTTTTTAATTGTTTTTTTTTCAACCAATCTGGATGAACAAATGGCGACACTAGTCTCTCATATAAATTACTGATGCCATGCGTTTTATTTTTTTCAACACCTAGGTGTAAAACCACGTCACTTGGACTC
>CAKNXH010000033.1:1488489-1506826 GCA_932178445.1 Andricus quercusramuli | reverse complement strand
AGATTTGTATAGGAATACAACAATTAAAAAAAAATCGAAAAATTTGAGTGAACTGTTTAAATTGTTGAAATTGTAACTTAAATTCGTACTCAGTGACTACAAAACCCCACTCGTACTGAATTTCATATTAATCTCCCTATTCAGTGAAACTTCTAAAAATTGAGTCACCTTTTTCAATTTTTGAATCTTGAACCGGAATTAAATATTCTCAGAACACTAGAAATTGTAGGTCCTTTTCCGACTCAGATGAAAATACATGAATTTATTGCATTTTTTCAAAAATTGTATCGCTGTTTAGAATTTTTGAATTGCAATGCCAAATTCAAATACTGTAACTCGAAAATCCGTTAGTACCGACTGTGATGAAATTTCGTGATTTTATTGGATTTTTTTTCTGTATTTTTTTAACATTTAGGTGGCTTTTGCACTTTTACAATTTTGGCCATAATGATCGTTTCGGAACGGAATTCTGGTTACTGTTTTGTTCTGGTAGAGAACGAACCTGGGGCCGGGATGAGTAGTAAGCATTGTTCGGTTCCGCAATTGCTTTCGGAAGTAGCTAGGAACAGTTTCCAAAAAGAATCATATGAAGAATAGCCAATGTTTCCTTACCAACTCACAACCCGGGAACATACACTGCGTACCAGGAATGTACCATTTAAATGAAATTGCAACGTATTAAAAAATATAAAGTGCAAAACAAATGACAAATATAATTCATGTAGTAACATCGCTATCTTTAAAATAAATATTTTGGTGTCAGGTCTGGCCCAGGTATGGCAGTAGACTTGCCTAATTACGACTTTGCTTAGCCTGTCTGGTCCTAGAGGCTGATCTGGCTTGGAACTGACGCTACTCAGCTGTCCAAAAACAATGAAAGTTCTAGTTTTAAAGAGCAAATTTTCTCGTAAAATAGTTCGAAACAGTTGCAGGGTTTCTCAAAAGATGAAAAATGATAAATTCACAGTATGAAAGCAAAATTTTCATTATCGACAGCTTAAAATTCTGGTCTATACCAGGTTTGGCGCTAATAAGCTGAATACACCTATAGTAAAACAGGTTTTTTTTTTAGTACACAAATGAAGGCAGCTCAGCCAGTGGCTGATCAGCCTCCAAGTATGGGCTAATCAGCAATTAACTCTTGTGTCTAGCCCCACTAGTAGGGCTAGCTTGGGGCTAGGCAAGAAAAAAAGCGTTACACTATTGACCAGGCCCAGGTCAAACGGTCTGATAAGTGTCAAGACTGGAAACTAGATGGTCTGATCTGGGAAGAACCAGTGCCAGAAGATTTTTCTGCACGGGCACCTCGTATTGGTCTCCTCTATATGAAAGCACTAAAAGATTCGTTTAAATGAAAAACTTTCTTCTGATGTTTCAGTTTTCAACAATCTAAGGGAGCACTTCTTACAGGGATCAGAACTTCCTCCTGTTACTGTCACTGGTGAATATGCGCTTTCAGAAGAGCATTATAATGGTTATTACTACCTGGACAAAGATAATAATCCAATGGAACTCCATGGTCCGTCAAAGTTTGTACTAATTGCTCAAGTCATCGTTGGAAGGGGTGTCCATAATGTTATTCATCCACTATATGATGAAGAGGGCAATATGATTATGGTAGTAGGTGGGATCAAAAGGAAAATTAGGTTAGAAGAAGCTCCAGAATATGGTATATTCCGTCGTTATGTTTTAGCACCTTTACCACCTCCTCCACCAAAACCTCGGTTCGGAGGAAAACGAGTTTAAAATACAGTTTCGTTTGTGATTTGAATACGGATGAAAAAGTCACATCCAATTGGAATTACATAGATGTTAGATGTATTATGTTTCCTAGTGTAACAGTGATGTCTAATAATCAATATTATCTGCTTTTAACATTTTACTCCAACTTCAGATGGAAAATTGTATTTTGCAATGAAGAAAATATACAGTTGAATCACAGAAAATATGAAAACATGTGCTTACATTTCTTGCTTTATTGATTAGAGCATTCTAATTTCATTTGCGGAAAATAAAATTTCAATAATATTTTGTTATTGCACCTCCGCGAAAAAGTCGATGTTTCGTAGCTTTATAGAAGCACGAAGAGTGGCCAATAAAGATTGACGGATGGGGAAGGCTTCTTAACCTTCAATTCACTGCTCCGAAGCTGTCTCTAGTGAATAAGCCTAATCGCGACATCTAGCGAAAGAAACAGGTAGTGCCGAGCAATGACGGTTCATGTCCATTTACTTCAAGCAGTCTTTGTCCAGTGTTGATTTTTAATGATCGCGTATTTTTTCACATTCTCATTCTAATCAGAAGGTGTTAGTTTTATTTTATTGGTGTTTTTCATCGAACTTTTTGGCCCTAGAATTCAATGAAAAGTAATGTGTGTGTCTGATCCGAAACGCTGAATTCGTTGGTTTGTAAAGTGCTCGAGACTCGCGTAATCAGCCTTGTTTCGCACTTGGCACACAAACAACTATTTGTTGAATAAACAAAAATTTATTTGATCAGACCTAATTGTCATGTCGTATACCCAAGAAAACAATTTCTTTGGTTTACGAAAAGTTTTTAATCATCTCAAATCTGAGATTGATTCAGACTGTTGGAACGATGAGTTTATATTGACTAATAAGGTTCAGAAAAAACAACCACGTGGGTTAGATTTTCTTTCTCGTACTTAATGTCAGAATTTAACAAAAAATTGATAAGCTTTAACAACCAAGCTGAATAGAATTATTTGGAATATTATATTCATCTATAATTTATGGAGATATCTTATTATATATTAACGCATCTTGTGAATTACGTTAACTACGAAATACCTTTTCATAAATTGGAAAAAGCGATGGCTTACTAAACTCCCCTTGTTCATACTCCATCGATGCAAATTGTAACTTTCGAAGGGGGAAAAGTTGTTTAATTATTTTCAACCCCAAGCTTCATTACCCGCAACCCTTATTCGAGATGAATTTATTAGGTTTCATTCTATTACCGCACAAAAAGAGAACAGCAACCTTACTTGTATTTCCACCCAAAATTGAATCAGCGTAAAATTTAATTAATGGCTTAACAACACACAATTTTGTTCTATTCCATTTTTCCCGAACATTCAATTTGAAAAAAAATATTCCAATGTAGTATTTCAATGTGTTCAATAATATTAAATTGTAAATGCTATGTGCAATTATGTACATTCAACCTTATTAAACAAAGGTCGTGAATACGTGCCTAAAATGAGAGTACGAGTTAGGTTATCAGTCATTTGAAATAAAATTCCGGTTTCATCTATCGAAAATGCTTTTAAAGAAAGTGAATTTTGCGGTGTAACTTTGCGATATACGAGAAAAATGTTGCAGAAACAAAATTTTTATCCTGAAAAGATCTATAAACTTTATTAAGATGCTTTTTCGAAAGGATGCATAGTTTTCATTCTCATTCTGAAAAATTTTCGTAAAAATAAACAATAACATCTCTCGGAAATCTATATGAGATAAATACGACAAAAATTTCGCGAAGGGAATATATACATCTTAAAAAAATTTACAAATGTACTTCACACCATTTTCTGATGATATCTATCATTTTTATTATAATCCTGATAACTCGTTCAAACAATAAGAAATTGAATTTCCGGCCAAACTATGAGACATACGAAAAACAGTCGAAAGAATGAATCGTTGCTGTGAATGCTGTGGGAAAATAAAAAATTGAAATTATCAGTCAAAGATAGCAAGACGAGAAAAAATCTTTGGAGAGAAAATTTTTTCTGACAAAGAGGCCTATAAAATCTCTTCTTACTTTTTTTCATAGAACTAATCATTTTTCTATTTACTGTCACAAATGTTATTTGCGTATTAGAAACCAGAAATTTTTTCATCATACAATTCATTAGAAATATGTATAACTACAGAGCCAACAGAGCCTTAGGTAAATTGTTCTGAACTTAGAATCAGAAATTATTTATTAAGTCTTTAGGGCGAAACACCCCTCTAAGAGAGAAATTGTAGATATGTTTCACAAAAAAATGTGACAATTTAGGTCAAACAACGATTGATTGATGTTCGTCAATCAGAAATACTTACAGATAAAGTTAAAAATTATATATCATATGATGAATATGAGTCATATATGCTAATATAACTAGTGCGAAATTTCGAGAGTAGAATTATCAATAATTATATGATATGTTTGATGCTTTTTCAAAAGATATCGTTCTTAATTGACCCATAGAAAATCTAAATTTAGTTCACTTAAAAATACATATCGTTTCAATTGAAGAGCACAAAACAAATAAACATTATCGACCCTAATGCCAATAAAAAAATCTTCTTTACAAGAATTATCGAATTATCTTTATCGAATTATCGTCAGCGGCGATACCACGCTGAAAACACCAGTTCCCGTTAGATCACTGAAGTTAAGCAGTGTTGGGCGCGGTTAGTACTTGGATGGGTGACCGTTCGGGGAATACTGCGTGTTGTTGACCCGTCGTGGGTGTGGTGGACCCACACTGGTAGTATTTATCCACCTAGAAACACTACCCGAATCGGGTAGTGAGGCAATGAACTTTCGAGTTCGAAATGCTAATCAATATTTTTTTTTTTATTACAAGAATTATCAATGCTGAGAGAAGGTGTTAGATTTTTGTAAAATTTGCCCCCCCCCCCCCCCTATCCCGTTCTTGTCAAATGTCCACGTTTTCATTCCCTCTGAACACGAAGAACAGGTTTCAGTGAATGTGTCTGTCTGTCTGCGCGATAGTGTGTTAGTGGGTTTGTCAGTGTTTCTGTAGATTTTTAGTTTTTCGGTATGACTTTTTTCGATTAAAAACAAATCACATTTACGGAATTTAAAAAAAAACGGAAATAAAAATGTTAAACCACACAGTAAAAAACAGGCATTCATTTTTATCTGGGATCCTTTCTTGGGCGTTCTAATATGATCTCACAAATGAATCGTCTAGGTGCAAAACCGGCCATTTCCAAAAAACAAAATTGTTGGGATAAGCTGATTTTCTGTCACACTTAGCCAGGATAAGATGGGAACCAAAACTCTTTGGTTGTTGAAGATATTAGGGCAGTATGTTTCGAAAAAAATTTTCCTATTTCTTTTTTTTTCTATTGAGTTTCATTAAATGTCAAAGAAGACATTTGACTTTTGTTTCTCATTTGTATATATCATCTTGGACCTAATAAAAAACTTATATATTATTATAAATCTGTGTATTATATGGTTGGCTGCCTCGCCTCACATTTCTACAGTTGAGCAAAAACGTAGCGTCTCTACAAAGAACCATGCTTTCTAACGACACCATACACAATTAGATATCATTTCGAACAAGTGCTCTGCACTCCAAAATGTGGCGTCTTGGCTGCCTCGCCCTATTCTACTCTATCTTAAAGCCAAAGAAGCTTTAACAAAAGAGAACTCACAATCACCAAATTACAGTTGTCGATACTTTGAACTTTAATTTCAAAAGCTCTCTGCATAAATGTATGTGGAGTACAAAGACGGAGTGCGCAGAGCGAAGCGCGAGAACCAACAGTTGCACGCCCTGGGTGCGCTCAAACTTGCGAGCACATTTTTTGAATTACATTCAAATACAAAAAATGGTTTTAGCTGATTTAAACAAATATTTCCAGGTATGGACACTTTCACAGTCCTTCATTATCCACGCTTGGACAAAGTCCAATAAATGCAACCGCTTATTATACAACGATGATGCATGTTCTTGTATATCCTCACCAAGAGATCAGTATGCAGATAACGACAACACTTAGGATCAGTAGTGCTGAATCAAATTGACGTCGATAGGTAGAATAGAAATTCGGTCGAATTTGGGGGTGAAATCAGAGAAATATATATAGATTATGTGTACTTAATAGCTGTGTATAGTTTCAAGTTGGCGACTTGTACCTTATCCCGAGGCAAGAGATTACTGAGCGTTGAGAATAGATGGCTGGGTCACGAGGATTCCTCCGAATCCCCGGAAGATTAGAAAGGATTACGTGCCAGATTAGGGACCGATTCGACAATGCCGATGGGAACTTAAAGGATATTACACGATACTGTACTCAAGATGCTTCTGCTTCACGCAACAATCAAATCAATATGAAACAATCCGTGTCCCGAACTTGGATTTATTAGAAGAATAATTCTCATTATTTTGAAGGGGATCCTCCGAACCTGAAAATAATGTTTGTTTTAAATTATGATCGAAATTACAGAATAATAGATAAATTAATTATACAGCTATGTTTAGAAAAACAACAATTGGAGTGATCGTCCAAAAAACCCATCTGGCGTTCGTCATCTAAAAAATTTAGAAATATTTTTAATTCACATGAATTGCTTCGAATTCACATTGAATTTCTCTAAATTCTTTCAAGCTTTTGGAATTGAATGTTTACTTTCCGATTCTCTGGAATTTCTTAAAATGATTTGAACGCTCTCAAATTCTTTAGATTATTTTAACTTCGTTGCAATCTTCTTGATTCCTCCGAATTTCCTAAATAATTAAAATTCCTCTAAATTCTCGGAATTCCTTCTATTCGTGAAAATTCAGTGCATTCCTTCCATTATTCTGCATTCACTGATTTCGAAGAATGCACGGAATTAGAAGATTTTAGGAATTCAGAGCATTCAATGAACTTGGAGAACTCAAGAATTCCACAGAAGTAAGAGAAGGCGTCGAACACCTTGAATTCCTGGAATTCCTAGAATTCTCGAAATTCCTTCAATTATCAGAATTCGAAGAGTTTCCAGGATTCTTTGAATTCTCTGAATTCCTTATATTCTATGAATTTCTTCAGCTCACTGAATTTCTTGAATTTTCTAAATTCCTCAGATTCTCTGAATGAAGTGAATTCTGGATTCTTTGATATTTTATAAATTCGTGGAATTCTTTGAATTCTTTCAATTATCAGAAGTCAAGGAGTTCCCAGGATTTCCTGAACTGCATGAATTGTCTGAATTTCTTGAACTCAACTCACTCAATTCCATGAATTCCATAAATTCCCTGAATTCTCTCAATTTCTCAAATTCTCTGGATAGACTAAAATTTTAAAATTCCTCGCATTTTTTGAATTCTCTTAATTCCTTGAATTCTCTGGATAGACTGAATTTCTAAAATTCTTCAAATTCCCTGAATTCCTTGAATTCCTTGAATTCTCTGAATTCCTCAAATTCTCTGAATTCCTTGAATCCTCTGAATTCCTCAAGTTCTCTGAATTCTTGCAATACTCTGAATTCCTTTAATTCTCTAAATTCCTTGAACTCACCCAATTCCATGAATTCTATAAATTCCTTGAATTCTCACAATTGCTCAAATTCTCTGGAGAGACCGAATTCTTAAAATTCCTTGAGTTCTCTGAATTCTCTCAATTCCTTAAATTCTATGGATAGACTGAATTCTTAGAATTCTCCATATTCCCTGAATACCATGAATTCCTTGAATTCTCTAAATTCCTTGAATTCTTAGAATTCCTAGAATTCTCAAAATTCCTGCAATTATCAGAATTCGAAGAGTTTCCAGGATTCCTTGAATTCTCTGAATTCCTTATATTCTATGAATTTCTTCAGCTCACTGAATTTCTTGAATTCACCAAATTCCTGAAATTTTCTGAATGAAGTGAATTCTGCATTCTTTGATATTTTATAAATTTGTTGAATTCTTTGAATTCTTCCAATTATCCGAAGTCAAGGAGTTCCCAGGATTTCTTGAACTGATTGAATTGTCTGAATTTCTTGAAATCACTCAATTCTATGAATTCCATAAATTCCTTGAATTCTCTCAATTCCACAAATTTCTGGATAGACCAAATTTTTAAAATTCCTTGAATTTTTTTAATTCTCTTAATTCCTAAAATTCTCTGGATAGACTGAATTTCTAAAATTCTTCAAATTCCTTGAATTCCTTGAATTCTCTAAATTTCTCAAATTCTCTGAATTCCTTGAATCCTCTGAATTCCTCAAGTTCTCTGAATTTCTTCAATACTCTGAATTCCTTTAATTCTCTAAATTCCTTGAACTCACTCAATTCCATGAATTCTATAAATTCCTTGAATTCTCTCAATTGTTCAAATTCTCTGGAGAGACCGAATTCTTAAAATTCCTTGAGTTCTCTGAATTCTCTCAATTCCTCAAATTCTATGGATCGACTGAATTCTTAGGATTCTTAAAATTCCCTGAATACCCTCAAATCCTTGAATTCTCTAAATTCCTTGATTTCCCAGAATTCCTAGAATTCTCAAAATTCCTTCAATTATCAGAATTCAAAGAGTTTCCAGCATTCCTTGAATTATCTAAATTCCTTATATTCTATGAATTTCTTCAGCTCACTGAATTTCTTGAATTCTCGAAATTCCTCAGATTTTCTGAATGAAGTGAATTCTGAATTCTTTGATATTTTATAAATTTGTTGAATTCTTTGAATTCTTCCAATTATCAGAAGTCAAGGAGTTCCCAGGATTTCTTGAACTGATTGAATTGTCTGAATTTCTTGAAATCACTCAATTCCGTGAATTACATAAATTCCTTGAATTCTCTCAATTCCTCAAATTCCCTGAATTCATTGAATTCCTTGAATTCTCTAAATTCCTCAAATTCTCTGAATTCCTTGAATCCTCTGAATTCTTCAAGTTCTCTAAATTCCTTCAATACTCTGAATTCCTTCAATTCTCTAAATTTCTTGAACTCACTCAACTCTATGAATTCTATAAATTCCTTGAATCCTCTCAATTGTTCAAATTCTCTGGAGAGACCGAATTCTTAAAATTCCTTGAGTTCTCTGAATTCTCTCAATTCCTCAAATTCTCTGGATAGTCTGAATTATTAAAATTCTTTAAATTCCCTGAATTCCCTGAATTCCTTGAATTCTCTAAATTCTTTGAATTCTCTGAATCATTTAAATGCTCACAATTCTTTAAATTTTCAGAATTCCTTTAATTCTCTGAAAAATAATTGAATTGTCTGAATTCCTTGAATTCTATGAAGTCCTTAAGTTCTCTGAATTCATTGCATTTTTAAAATTTATTTGAACCTCTGAATTCATTGAATTCCTTGAGTTCCCTAAATTCCTTGAATTACTAAAATTATATGAGTTCCTTGAATTCTTCGAATTTCTAGAATTATATGAATTCTTCAAATCCTTCGGATTTCTAGAATTATATGAGTTCCTTGAATTCTATCAATTGCTCAAATTATATTAATTCATTGAATTCTAAGAATTTTCTTAAATACTATTAATTCATTGAATTCTATTAATTCCATGCATTCTATGAATTCCTTGACTTCCATGAATTATATCAATTTTTACAATTTCATGAATTCTATAAATTCTTCGATTTCCATAAATTCAGAATATTTCAATAAAATTGTAAGAATTTGAAAGAACTTGAAAATTTTTAGAAGCATTTAAAGTAATTGAAAACGATACATAAAATTCAACGAACTCAAAGGAATTCAAAGGAATACAGTGTGAAGTTAAAGTGAAGATCGGTTTCTTTCAGACGATCACTACACAAGGCAAAATGTTTAGTTAGAACAGAAAAATACTCAAAAAACAAATAAATAAAACTGGAATATACTTGATTGAAGTAATTTTCATTTTTGGAACTACCAACTGTAACTTCGATTTAAATATTGTTGCATTTTTTAGGAATGAAGGAAGATATTATATTATATCTTTCTTTTTTAATTTTTATTATTTTTAATAATCAATTATGACAGAGTGGGTTTTACGTAGTCTTCATAAACTTAATTCTTTAATTAAAAGTAGAATTAGATAATAATAACTGACAAATAACATTTTAGTATTCACATTCACAGATAAATATATTTTTCTAATCAATTTGAGCACCACACAATTTACAATAGGTAAGTTTTTCAATATCACTAAACTTTCCTTCCGGAATAAAATTTTCATATTTTATTTTCATTATTATTCTCACAAATGAAGAAAAAATTAAAAGAAAATATACTTCACGAGATTCAGTGGATGTTGAATTCATAGTAGAGAAAGTACAATCCTGTAAAAGGAGATTCAAGTTTTTTTTTCACATAAACGGTGAAGTGGTCGATTAAAAGTAGAAAGTTCAAAGCTAATTCTGGCAAAATTTTGAATGATCTATGTGACGTTTTGAGTGTCAGATGTCATACAAAATCAAAACTTCATGAATAAGTTTTAAGCCAAGCTTAGAAAAATTACAAAAGTTTGAAAACGGATTTTGCCACTACAATCTGCTTAATAGCGACGAATTGTTAAATCATCAAAAAATTTGAAACCCCTTTCAAAATTATGCCTATTTCATTAGCGCCATATTTAGAGTTCGAATTTCTCAATTCTTGCATATAATCGTAATATCTTTTATTTAATCATTTATATATGTGATTCATTGATAATAATATTCAAAATAAATTCTCCCTGATATCATAATTTTACCAAAATCATTGGTTCGTTTCCAAAAATTTTTGTACCCACACCAATAATGATAAATATCGCCGGTTACGCCCAAAATTTTTTTCGTGCAAAAGAGATTTTTTTACATGGAAGAAACAAAACCATTTTTTAGCATAAAGTTTTTAACTGATTTTTTCATCTTTCCTTCTCATTGAATGATTATCTACAACATTTCCACTTACATTTTATCCCTCAATATCTAATCTCATTATTTTATAATCTTGGAACATCAACTTGATAAATCTCTTACCATTTTTCACCTTCTTCCATCGTTCGATTTTTATACAGTATAACTGATGATAGTATCATAATATATCATCATGAGGTATTTTGGTCATCCCATATCACTCTCCCATGGGATAAGTTCCGAAGGGTTAACACCCGATTATTACTACAATAGACGGGAATTTATCAAACCTCAAATAAACAAACCTCTGGCAATGAAGTCCAATCGAATAGAGACTGTTAAGAATGAAAAAGATATACCATTCATTCTGAAAGGACCTCTCATTGTAAAAAAACGAAGTGTCTCGTCATCCGAAAATTCGGGATGAGAAGTGAAATAATTTTTCCATTTTTTTCCACTATTTAGATTTATGTGAAAAATTTTGAAATAAGTAGAGACATTCTTTGAAAATAATACTCAGCAAGCTGCAATATTTTGAAAAAATTGCTGTTTTTTATATTAACGAATTAACAAGTGGAAGTGCTCACTCAAGACTGAAAATATACATTTTAGACATTTCACGCTCTAAACACTTCGTTTCTTTAAAAAAAAATTGATCAACAAATTTGTTTGGCATAAATAATATGTTATTTTCGATATCCATTTTCTTTCAAGCTTTTGGTTTAAATCACGATTCAAATTTTTTATTTGAAACCTCTAACATGGTGAACCATTCTCTTGGTTCCAAAGCTCATTTCTTTATTAAAAATTAACACAATTGAAAAAAATTAAAAAACAGGGAGATACAGTGTTTTGTATTTTGAGACCGAAATTTTTTGAACACGCATAACTTCTAAGCCGCTCATTAAATTGTAATACATTTTGTAGTATGCTGGTCACCCTGAAAATTCAGGACAACGAGTGCATCCCCTTTTTCATTTCCACCAATTTTCTGCGGATTGAAAACAGAGATTGAAAACGTTTTTCAAAGAGGATACAACAAAATGTTATGTTATTTTTCGCTCAAAAGCGTACCTTCAATTTTTTGATTATGATTTCTATTGTTCACGAATCTTCTTAAAAAGTCCAAGAGAAGAAAATGGTTTGAATTATAATTAAATGAAACAAAATTTAAAAAAAATGAAATAAAATTAAAGCTGGAAAATATGAACAATAATTTTAAGCTTGCAGTCTGAAAAATTAAACTGTTTCAGAATCACGCTTTCGAAACTTTATAATTTTCATTCGAAAATGTGAATAATAACTCTGTTTATGCCAATTGAAAAAATTCAACTACAGCATCCATGCAGTTTTCCAGTATCATTGCTGATTTTATCTTTTGTAAATGAAAAAATTTTGACAAAAAATTTTTTTCATTTGCACGACTGTACAATTATGGTTATTGTAGATGTATATTATCTTCATCCATTACAATTAATAATGAAGAGTAGAAATTATATTTGCTGTGAAATTTCCTAATTGTAAATTATGTTAAATTATTATATAGTGTGTTATTTGAATGTAAAGTGATAATCTTTAGGTTTGTTTGCTAGATTTGTTTATACAAGCTTTATTCCTCAGACGAGCCTCGGTGAATGTAACAAATTTCTTTCATTGGATTAATTTATGAAATATAAATATGAATATCTGAGAAGGACAAGCTTGACTATAATTATTAAGATAACGACAGCAGGCTAGCTTATACAATCAATCCAATGAAGCACTCGAATAACCAGTAGTTACATTATCAAATAAAATTCTCAAATAATACAATAATCAGTTTTTTCATTAATTGAAAAAATGGCGATCGTTCATACTGTGGTCTTCATCTGGATAGTCATTCTGAAATCTATTGGTGAATATAATACTATATTATATCTGTTATTTTACAAACTTTTCTTATTATTCCGCGAATAACAATTTGTCCAACGAGATCCGCATTCTTTTCAAATTGATATTCTTTTTCAAACTCTATTTGAGTTAGTCCGGAATAAATACAATTTAAAACTCAGAGAAAAGATTGTCTTGAAAAAGAAGTTGTCGTCTACGTGTCTATTTTGCTTTGAACCACTTGAATATTTTCTTACACAAAAAAAATTGTTTGACTGCTAGATTACGTGAAGTGGGTCGCAGAAGGATTATGTCTTCTGCAGAAAGATTCATTTTGAGACAAATGAAATTACATTTAACCTTCAATTGCAGCTGCGTTACAAATGATGCGCTTTATAAATCTAATAAGATAGCTGTTCCGTCTCTAAAGTGTCCCCCTTCTGCCAATCATTACCCTATCTGGTTTTCTCATTAATTAAAGAAGGATATAAGAATCAAAGACAAAATGAGCACTACTCTGTTGCAATGACTTAAATCCGAAAGTACGAACAACAAGAATATTTTTCTTGATTTCGTAGCTAGGATACCTTACAATTATTTTCCAATAATCAGTTAAAACTTCACTAGAGCCGTATTAAAAAAATTCCATTCCTAATTCCGAAAAATCGAAATACCAAGTCACTTATCAGCAAAATTAATATTCTGTTTCTTCTTGCAGAGGTCGGTTCACAGTTTGAGTGTTTACCTAATGGAGACCCCATTCCTGGTGTTCCTCGCAGCGCACCACCTTCTTCTTCTGATACACACTATTCTCCTGCCTCTTCTCTTCCTTCAGCCAGACCTTATTTGCCGATCGGGTCTTCTTCTCCTGCCAAGCATCCTCTTCGATGTAGGACCAGGTCTCCTACTACCACTGATATTGCTCCATCGACCAGGCTTCCTTCTCGTGACATCCTTGGATATAGACTTGACCAACTTCAATTCATTCGACTTACTTGCAGGTTGAATCAGCACCGGCAATTTGAAGTGCGAAGATACACTTTTCCTGTTGATAAACGAATTAAATTACTCGAAAAAAAGCATCGCTATAGGAATGTGCCAATTGAGGAACAAATTGTATTATCAACATTTGATGGTGAAGTCTTTGGAATATTGACCAACAATAAATATCTTGCTGGAATATATCGATATGATAATCGTACTCACAATAATATAAGGGTAAAAATAAACACGGAGAGGCGAACGATTACCTCATTGACCCCAGATGAAATCAGGGATACTCCAGTAGGCCCCCTACGCCCAATCTCAAATAATTTTATAGTAGAGCTTGTAGAACAAAATCCTTCAGACCATTAATTCAATTTCAAGGAATTAAAAGTAAAATATAAAATTGTTTGTGATTCAAAGTGGTAATTGAATGTTGAAAATAGTTTGTAATTACTGAAATAATAATAAAAGGTCAATGTATCATGATTCCGAAGCCTGCAGTGTTTCCTGAATACCCAGCCAGTCTTTTCCAACAACAAAAAAAATGTCATGCTTACACTCAGAGGGATTTGACCATATGGCATAAGAATAATCGTAATCAATATTTTCAATAGCATTATATTCGCGGGCAAAAACTGTGATTGTCAGGTTTTTTATAGACTTGTTAATAAAAGCTTTATTTCCATTAAAGAGGCTCGGTTAAGGAAACCTCATTTCTTTCCTTGGACTGATTTATGAAACATAATAAACGCCACTGAATTTTTACGTTTTTGAGGCTCTGGATCAAACAATGGAGTTTCAGTGTACTCTTTGCTCGGTCTGCCTCTGGGTAAGCTACCATTTACTTCACTCTGATATACTTGTTTCATCCGTCCTTCATCTTTAATTCTCTCAATATTCTCAAACCATTTCAACAAATTTTTTTCATGTTTGCCAAAAAGTGTCTCCTCTACTCTTCATTCTTTGAAATTTTTCTTACCACTTACCTTGTCCATTAGCGTTTTACCGCATACATTGCCCAGGTATTGCATTTCAATCGCGTTAATTGCACTTCTGATTTTTTTACCAAAAATATGAATATCAATTTCTCGGAAAATATTTCTGAGTAAATATGAAAGACCTTCACAGAAAGTTCGATTTTTATCTTAAAATTAATTAAATATGGAAAATAATTGAATTTCGGAATTTGTCAATGAATAGCTGAAATAATCATTTTATTAATAAAGCCGATTATTCACATCTGGTATGTATTTCTGTATACATTTTTAACAATTATATGTTCATCTGCAGTATTTTCAATCTACTAAAAAATAATACTTTGATTTTTTCTTATGTTTGTAATATCGAGTGATAGTTTATTTTTAAAATTTAAGAATTTAAAATTAGAATAAAATAAATTTAAAAATTCTATTTGACGTCTGATTATCAAGTTAATGTATAAAATTCCTGAAAATAAGACGAAAATCTACCGATAAAATTAAGACAATCACCACAAAATGATCCTATTGTAAGTTTTAAAAACAAAAAATTTGTTTCTCTGGACAAAAATAAGAAAGAGGAAAGAAAAATTAGAAGGCAACCAACGCAATCCCATTTCTTCCATTTCAATTTTTTTTCTTATTTTTATTATCATCAAATCACAATATGAAACCATTTATAATAATTATTTAATTATATTGCGATTTCATAATAAAGAAAATGAAAAAGAAAAAAGAAATAAAGATGAGAAGAAACGGGATTTGATTGGTGGCATTTTCCTTTCCTCTTTTTTATTTTTGTTCAAAGGAACAAATTTTTTTGTTTAAAAAAATTACATTCGGAGCATTTTGTGGTGGTTGTCCAAATTTCATCATTGGATTCTTGTTTTATTTCCAGCGATTCTGTAAGTTACAAATGAAAACGATTATAGCAATGCGATAAAGATCGAAACTTCCGTTAAAGACTCAAGCTTTTTAATGTAAAATATTTTTGTATGTTCTAAATTTTTTTCAATAAGGATAATCTTTTGTCTTTTCAAAAATACCATCAATAACGACATCTACCTTAAAACTGATAGTTCGATAAAAGAAGCATAACTTACTTTATTAGTGACGGTAGAGTTTATTCAAGAACAAATATTTTTGAAGAAAGCTTGGTTCATTTCACTTGTATATACCTAGTAAAAGAAATCAATGTAGGCTATTGTGAGATAATTTTTATGTTCAAATGATTTCAACAAAAACATTTGGTTTTCTTTGAGATTTACTACATACCTTGATATTGGAATTTTGGTTAAACATTTAGCTGTTTGATTAAAAATTTAACTATTTCTTAGTAACCTATTTTGGCCGAAAATTTAACTGGCTTATTGAAAATTACACTATTAAGTCGAAATGGGTTATTGTGGATTTAAAATTAAACTATTTTGCTGCAAACTCATCTTTCGGTAGAAAAATACTCTTCTAGGTTGAAAATTCATCTTTGTGGATTGATAATTCAGCTATTTGTCTACAATTCCAATTATTTTGTTAGTAATTTTTCTAGTCAACAATTCATCTGATTTGTTGAAAATTTAAGCACTTGGTTGAAAATAAAACTTCGTGGATCGAAAATTAAACCAAATTGTCGAAAATTCGTTTCTCTTAGTAAGATCGAAGCATAATCTGAAAATGTAACTATTCCATTTTTGATTGAAGATTCTTTATTATTTTCCTTAGAAATTCATGTATTTGTTTGAAAGATCACCTATTTCGGCCTTTGTGAAAAATTCCTCTTATTTTGTTGAGCTTGTAAAAGCTACTTGGTTGAAAATTTAGCTACTCGGTTGAAAATTCAACAATTTTGTTATTCTTTTTTTTTATGGGATGGGGTCAACTTTGCACGTAGCAACTTTGCACGTGCCCAACTGTGCACGTCGATGGCCAGACGGACAACTGTGCACGCCGTTGGTCAGAGGGACAACTGTGCACGTGCAAACTGTGCACGTGCCATCTGTGCACAGTTGTCCAAGTGCCATCTGTGCACGTGCACAGTTGTCCAAATGGCAACTATGCACGTCGAAATTTAGACGTGCACAGATGGACTCATGTGCACTTTAACGTGCACAGATGTCACTTTCCTAACTGTGCACGTGCACAGATGTCCATTGCCCAACTGTGCACGTGCACAGATGTCACTTGCCCAACTGTGCACGTGCACAGATGTCACTTGCCCAACTGTGCACGTTTATGCCCTTACGTAAGGGTTTATACGAGGGTGATTCTTTGTATCTACGTATAATAAATTTTCAACAGTTAAAATTATTCAATCCTGATGGAATGGAGCGTATTAACTTTCTTAAAGTTAGTTTTAAAATATTTCAAATATTATTTTGATGAAATTATTCCTTTCAAATTATTGAAGATATGTGAAAATCTCTTTTCGTTCGACCCCCTTAAAAACGCGCCATTGCATGCACGTGTAGCAGGCGTAATGTGGCCACTTCCAGCCCAGTGACGTTCGGACATGCGCACTCCGCCACCGGGCTGACATGAAACTTTGCGCCCGCTATATAAAACTTTAGGCCCGCTACACATACAAATACAGTACAGTGTGTGTCAAGGGCGTACGGCTATTTTGACTCATCAAAATAGCCTTCTTTACGCCCTCGATACACAATGTACTATTTTGAATTTACTTTTCAATAGTTTCATCTTATTTAGCTTCTTTGAGTCTTCCAGTGGGTATAGAGACTTTCTAGTTACTTATCTGTCTTTGATTTGACCAAATCGTTTATTTCTTTTATGCCTTTTTTTATGATTTCACAAAATATAAACTGGAAAAGAAATTTAAAAAAATATTTTTAATGAGTGTTTTACTGTTGTTTATGTGGCGATGTATAATGACAGGTTACACATTTTTCTTGGTCATTGGTTAGAGAAATCTTAAGGTTTATTTATTTGGGTGTTTCACATGTTTTTCTTCAAATTTTCTTGGTCTCGCCCGCCAGATTTATTCAAACACAAAAAATTAAGCACGTATTTTTCTAATTTTAAAATCAATTGATTTTTAGAGGTTGTTCAAAGCCTATGAATGTTCACGTGTATTTCCTCTGGAAAAAGGCCTTTTCGAAAATTTGCGATAGAATCGTTAATATTAAATTATCTTGCTGAACCTGGCACGATTTTCTTGAAAATTTTCTGCCTAATACTTCATAAGTGGAAAAATGAAGTGTTATGTCCCGCAAGAAAAAAAGTTCCCTTCCTCAAGCATGGGTGAAAAATAGTGCAAAATTTTTTGAAATCGACGGATTCCAGAGTTTAACTTCCATAAAAACAACTATAAAACCTTACAAATTCTCTCTATTTATCGTATCTCATAAATTGGCCTAGTTTTAAGTGCTTTTTCGTACAAAAATTCATAATTGGTTCCGAATATAAAAACTGTACGGATCACTCCAAAGGTAAGATTCATAAATCTATTAAAATTTGTTAAATTGATATTTCCTAGTTAAATACTAATATTTTGCAGCCCAAAATTCGACTATTAAACGATAAACTTTCCAAGACTATAGCCAGAAAGCGCTCAATTCTAAAGAACAAATGGGAGAAAGAATTCGGACATGCGCAAAAGTTTGAAAATCCCGCGAGCCTCACTTTCGACAAATTCATAGAATTCAAGGAATTCACAGATTTCCGTGAATTCGTAGTGAATTCGATGGATGCATTAAAATCGTTTAATTCTCTGAATTCCTTTAACTCTCTGAATTACTCCAATTCTCCGAATTCCTTGACTTTTTTAATTCCTTGAATTTTCTGAATTCCTTGAGTGACATCTGTGCACGTGCACAATTGGACAAGGGACATCTGTGCACGTGCACAGTTGGACAAGGGACATCTGTGCACGTGAACAGTTGGGCAAGTGACATCTGTGCACGTGCACAGTTGGGC
>CAKNXH010000033.1:1460785-1486892 GCA_932178445.1 Andricus quercusramuli | reverse complement strand
TGCACGTGCACAGTTGGGCAAGGGACATCTGTGCACGTGCACAGTTGAGCAAGTGACAACTGTGCACGTGCACAGTTAGGAAAGTGACACCTGTGCACGTTAAAGTGCACATGAGTCTATCTGTGCACGTCTAAATTTCGACGTGCACAGTTGTCCAAGTACCATCTGTGCACGTGCACAGTTGTCCAAATGACAACTGTACACGTCGAAATTTCGACGTGCACAGATGGGCTCCTGTGGTCTTGGACGTGCACAGATGGACGTGCACAGTTGTCCGTCCGGCCATCGACGTGCACAGTTGGGCACGTGCAAAGTTTCTACGTGCAAAGTTGTCCGTCACCCTTTTTTTATCGAAGATTCAACTGATTTGTTAAAAATTTCACCGTTTTGTTGAAAATATCTTTCTGTAGATTGAAAATTAAACTATAACGTTCAAAATTGGGTTTCCTCTATTTAAAAATGATGTATCATCGGAAAATTCAACTATGCGATTTTCGTTCGAAAACTATCCTTTATAAGTTAAAAATTCATCTATTTGCTTGAAAATTCAGGTATTTTGTTGAAAATGCGTCTATGCTGGTGAAAATTAATCTTACTGGTAAGAAATTGTCTTTTTTGTTATACTCTTTAAAAATTATTTATTAATAAAAGGCAAAACATGAGAATAGAGGTTAAATATTTTGTTCTGGTGAACTGAACCAGTTCCAAGTTGGGTTCTTTCAAAGTAATTTTTCATATTATAAATCTGTCTGTACCATTTTCAGTAGTTTGGTAGTAGTTTGGTAGAAATTTATTCTAGTTGGTGAAAAATTCGTCTTCTTTCAATTAAGTTTTTAAAAATTAATTATTATTCAAAATTTGAAAATAAAATTTAACAATGCATTTTTTATGCTGAAAAGTAATTTTTCAAACTGGAAATTGAGCTATTTCATTTTCAGATGAAAATTCAAGTATTTTGTTAAAACTTTTTCTTTTGGTATGAAACTGATTCTGATATTTTAATATTTTCAATTATTCTTGATTCATCACCGAAGCAACTGAACTCACTAGAAAATTGAAAAACTGCAGCATAAACGTGAAATCCATTTTTTTGTTTTGAAAAAAAAATGATATTTAGGGGTGGCACAAGCCCCATGAAGTTTAACATGTATTTCCCAAAAGAAAAAAAGACGTTTTTGTAAATCTTATTCAGAATCCTCAATATTATCTCAATCGAGTTGAAACTCAACATTTCTCTTCACAATTAGACATAGAATATGAATAAAATATCACTTTTCAAGAACCGACACCATAAGTCTGTTTTATAGGTTCCCAAAGAAACCCCATAAGTGAACAATTGGGGTTTGCGAGTTTTTTGCGAGTTAGAAAGACGCGTTTTTTTTCAAAAAATGTTCATTTGTTGTCCAATGTTTAATTAGAGGGAACTAATAGTTCATCAATGTTAACAATAATGATTGTGTGAACAATTTATAATAATTATTAATAATATTATATTTGAATAATGCTAGAAAGATGCAGATTTTTTTTGAATTTCTGACTTTTTGTCCAATTTTCATCTGTAGTGAAGTAATAATAAATCCAAGTTAACAAAATAATTCCTTAAACAATTCATTATAATTATTAATAATATTATATTTGAATAATGCTGGGAAGATGCGGTATTTTTTTGAAATTTCTGGTTTTTTGTCCACCTTTCATTCGGAGTGAAGTAATAATGAATTCAAGTTAACAAAATAATTGTTTAAACAATTTTTTACAACACTATCATGAAAATGGCGTGTTTTCGTACTTATGATCTGTGTGTAATGTGGCGCATTTCGAACGATGCGAATAAAGAATGTACGAAATGGGGAATGCTTACGAAAAGGCCTCTTTTCGTAAGCATTCCACATTTTCACAATAAGTGAAAGGAAGATAGTTAGATAAAGACGGAAATAGGTCGATGTTTTCAGCGACAACTGTAGCGCGCTCATCTCGCGACTTACCGTGCAGAAATAGGAGGCGTACACTGAAAAACTTCACTTTCGTCCGAATCTGACATTTTCTCTATTTTCGATAATATCACATTGATTTAACTATTGAAGAAAACCGAACAAACGCGTGACAGTATTCAGAAATAAGGTTATAAAAGCCGGTAGCCTCTCCGCCGCTAGGTGCGCTATAGTTGCTCAAGTCAAAGTTGCGGGAAAATTTAAATTAGTTCAAAATGTTATACTTCCGAAGTGTTCTCTTTAAAATAAACTTGCTAAAATAAACAGGTATACATATATGTTGATTCTAAATTCCTTCTTTTTATATGAAAAAATTTGTTAGTTAAACTTATTTAATTTAATCTTATCGTAATCTTATCATAATTTTAACTTATGATTTGGTTTTTTTTTTCAACCCGCAACTTCGATCAGGTAGCGTTTTTTTACGATTTTCATGATCTTGTTGTAAAAAGTTTCGTGCATGTCTCGTGGTAGGCCCTTTTCTTGACTCGTGCAGTGTTTTGAGACTCGTCTTCGGTTCGGGCACCTTCGGTGCCCTCACCTACGACTCGTCCTAAAAACACTGCACTTGTCACGAAAAGGCCATCGCCTACCACTTGTAATGCAATATACTATATCACACTTATTAATAATATTATAATTGAATAATACTAGAAAGATTCAGTTTTTTTGTTGAAATTTATGGCTTTTTGTCCAACTTTCATTTGGAGTGAAGTAATAATGAACTTAAGTTAACAAAATAATTATTTGCGCCTGATAGTTGCGGTTTTTGGCAATTTTTACCTTTCTGTCCTTTTTTCACTTAGTGAGGTAATAATTAATTATAGTTAACAGAAAAGTTGTTTAAACAGTTTAACATTGTTTATAACTATCTATTCTCAGATAAGTGCTGGAAAGTGGCGGTTTTTTCTAAAATCTTTCACTTTGTATCACCTTTTTATTTATGAACAAGTAATAAGTCAACCACAACAAAAATGATTTTTCAAAAGGTATTGTTGTTTTAAGTGAATTATTTTTGCTCTTTTCCAAATGCTTAAAATAATTAATTTAAAGAAAAAAAGCTATTTTACACAAGAGGCAAAAACAAAGAATTTTAAATATCTGTTTTATTTCAGAAAAATATAAAGTCAAAAGGAAAGAGATTATTTAAAATATAGTTATCTCTAATGTTTATTTATTAATTTTTAGTAATTAAGCAGGCGAAACAAAGTGAAAGATTTAAGGAAAAACCGCCACTTTCTAAAACTTATATAAGAAAAGATAGTTATAAACAATATTAAATTGTTTGAACAACTTTTTTGTTAAATTTATTTCATTATTATCTCACTAAGAGAATTTGATTAATTATTAAGTCAAGCCTAATAAAAAATAAGCAAACAGTTGACAATTTCAGAAAAAAACACAACATTCTACCAATTAAGCAAATAGAATATTATTAACAATGATAATAAATTGCTCAAACAATTATTTTGTTAACTTCAGTTCATTATCACTTCACTCCAGATGAAAATTGGACAAAAAGCCAGAAATTAAAAAAAACGCATCCTTCTAGCATTATTCAAATATAATATTATTCATAATTATAATAAATTGTTTAAGCATTTAATTTGTTAACATAAATTCATTGTTACATCACTCCAAATCAAAATTGGATAAAAAACCCGAAATTTGAAAAAAATACCGCATCTTTTCAGCATTATTCAAATATAATATGATTAATAATTATAATGAATTGTTTAAACAATTATTTTGCTGAATTTAATTTATTATTACTTCACTACAGATGAAAATTGGACAAAAAGCCAGAAATTAAAAAAAAATCTGCATCATTCTAGCATTATTCAAATATAATATTATTAATAATTCTGATAAATTGTTTAAACAATTCATGAAAATATCTAATTTTCAGTATAAAATAATATTTTATGTATCGGAAACAATTCGCATTAAAAAAACCGCAAAAAAATCATAATTAGCGCCAAAAACTCGCAAAACCCATTTTTTCACTTATGGGGTTTCTTTGGGACCCTATAAAACAGACTTATGGTGTTCGTATTTAAAAAGTGATATTTTATTCGTATTCTGTGGTTAATTGTGAAGAGAAATGTTGAGTTTCGAATCGATTGAGATAATATTGAGGATTCTGAATAAGATTTACAAAAACGTATTTTTTTCTTATGGGAAATACATGTTAAACTTCATGTGGCTTGCGCCACCCCTAAATATCATTTTTTTTCAAAACAAAAAAAAATGGATTTATTTTTGGGTGACGTAGTTTACGAACGGCCCCAAATAGACGGACCCTAATTGTAAGAAAAAATGTGTCGATCCATATAATATCAAAGGGATTGATCGTTCCTAAATTAAAAGAAGATTTCACTCATCATCCCCCTCGGAAACTAATCCAGATAATCACCTAAAAGACATTGTTTGGAGTAGATATAAGACAAGACTAGCGAGGACAGATCTGATGGTAATAGCGTCTGCAAACAAAACGCGAAGACCTCCCAAGGTTTCCCTTCGAAGATGCAAGACGTATTTATTTCGAGGTTTACCCCTCGGATAGGGGTAATCATTCGAAGAGCCGGAGAGGGCGGTACCCTTTTGCTCACAGGCTCGTGCGTCGCTAATCCGAAGCCCATATAGACGGCCGTAGATAAAATGTCTAGGGGTGGAAGACTTGGCCACCGATCGAATGAACACCCAGAGTGGAGCCAGAAATCTCCTCTAGCCCTGGATATTTTTTTCTCCATTCTCGGGCCTTGGTCGTTACTTTGATGACAGCTATAAGCTCTTCATTGAACACGGCCGACACGTAGGCGCCCAAAGTTTAGGGATCTCTGGTTCCACACTTAGTGGGCCTAATGATGCAAAAAGTTTCGTAATCAAGATAGTATATTTTCTTTATCTTTGAGAATTCCGGTTGTTGCATAAGAAACACTAAAATTAGGAAATATTGTCATTTGACTCTTACGTGATAGACCCAGATCTAGGTTCAATCAATTTTAATGTTCTTTGATGTTACTTTATTGACTAGGGTGAGAGAATGTGAATTCGATGTTACTTTTTTTGGGAATACTGGTCCTTTATTTTCTCGTTGCTAAAAGCTTTCCCCCTTGACGAAGGTCTTCTTAAAAATGTATCTTAAATACATCCTGGCCATCCTACGTATAAGATGAGTAATTTCTTTGAGAGAAATTAAAGGATTCTTTTGGTCATCCGTTCATATGTTGATAATAACTTGTTTATAATTTTGTAATAATGTTGATGATAATAAAAAGCGTCGATACACATTCCCGACGTTTCGACACGGCTTTGTGTCTTTCTCAAGGCTGCAAAATACATAATAGTTTTTTGTTGTATGTTAAAAAGAAAACTAATATTTGAAAGTGAGACTTTGATCTAAAATTTAGCTAAATATCTAAATACCTGTAGATGTAGAATATAATTAATTTTTGGTGAAGTCAAGCTGCACAGGTATAAACTGTCATTCTTGTTAAGAGTCAAAATAACGTCAGAAGTTTAAAAAATTATTTGTTTATAACCTCATGCGCAAAAGAAGCGGACATTAACCATAACCAAACAGATGATTCGTAAAAACAGAAGCTAAGGTTAGGACATAGAAAATGTAGGAATTAAACAGAAACAACAACTCTCAGGTAAGAATTAACGCGAAAAAGTACATCTATTGAGCGCGGCAAGAAGTTTCAAATTCAAGAAAGGGTTGAAGTATTAATTTAAAATGTATTGGTAATAATTATTGATATGCCATCTTTTAGATTGTAAGTTAACACAAATGTCCAAATTTTCTTTAATAAAAATTGATTCGATAAATTTACGTTCATAAGAGATTTTCTGTCTCGCTGAAATTGGTATATTATTGTAAATAAAATCGAAAAAATGGTTACAATGCCAAGCATGTTGCGAAAGATCAGTATTATTGTTGCCGATTACACAATCTCTTTTGTGCTCAGCTATTCGTATCTTTAATCTCCTGGAGGTTTCTCTGATATAGAATTTATCACAAGCTGTGCATTTGATCATGTAAACTACGTTGGCTAAATTTTCCTTTCATCCTTGTTTTTTTTCATTGATAAAACAATTTTCTAATTTATGGCTTTTTTAGAAATGGACATTAATGTTAGACTTTCAAGAGAAATTTCTAATTCTTCCAGATAATCCTTGAATATATGGAATAGTTGAGACTTTATCATTTGCATTGTGATTATCTAACCACTTTTGTTTCCTAGTGTTGTTTGAACAGTTATTAATTTCATGAACTCTTTCTTTTATTACACTGTTGATGAGTGGCAGAGGATAATCATTCAATTCTAGAGTTTCTTTATTGAAATTGAAATTTCCACTCAGAAAATTTACATGACTTAGCTTAATACACGTGTCAACTAAGTTTTTAATTAAACCAATTTTTTGCAAAAAAGGGTGATGAGAATTGTAATTAAGATATTGGCCTGATGATGTCGGTTTTTTAAACCAATTAGTAATTAAACATTCATTTTCAGTTTTTATGATAGACAAATCTAAAAAATTTTAAATATTGTTTTCCTCAATTTCAAAGGTGAATTCAATAGATTTCTTAATACTATTGATAATTTTAACAAGATCATTCACTTTATCAGTCGGAATTATAGTGAAAATATTGTCAACAAACCTTTCAAAAAATACCGGTTTAAAATTTAATTTGGATAAAGCTTTTCTTTCCACAAATTCAAGAACTATGTTTGATATTATTGGTGACAAGGGAGACCCCATTGGTTATCCAGATATTTGTCTACGAAGAGTATTGTTAAAGAAAAAAACAGTACATATTATCCAAATTTTAGGAAACTCTTTGATGCAATACCCCATGCAGATTTTTTAAAATATCTTGAAAATGCTTTAGAATCTTTTTAAATACACTAAAATAATTCAAATCCTCTGAAACCAATTGAATTTTTCTTAGAATTTTTTGAAATACTCTTAAAGTTTTCAAATACTTCAAAATTTTTGGCAATCAATTGGAAGATTTTGAAGCTCTTGAGAATAATTTAGACCTTTTAAAATATCATAAAATAATCCAAATTCTATGAGTAACATTAAATTACTGGAATCAATTCAAAAATTCCTAGGATCTTTCAAAATACCCTGAGAGATTTAAATCCTTCACAATATTTTGTAATTTCTCTAATTTTGCTAAGCTCTTTAGAATCCATCGCAATTTTCAGAAGCACCCTAAAATATTTCCAATCCTTTGAAACTCTTGAAACTTTTTACCGCTTATGAAAATGTTCTGAGATCTTACAAAATACTCTAAAAGTTCTCAAATCCTTTACTAGTTTTTTAAATTCCTCAAAATTATTGAAATCTCTCTCCTCAAATATGTATTTTGATAATTTCAAAATTACTTGAAAGTTGAAACTTTTTAAAGCTTTCAGAAATGCCTTAAAATCTTCTGAAATCAATTGAATTACTGAAATCAATTGAAAACTCCTAGGAATCTTTAAGAATACTCTAAACGTTTCCAAGTCATCAAAATTTCTTCTAAATTCCCTGAAACTTTTTAAATCTCTTGAAAATGCCTTGGAATCTTTTAGAATACTATAAAATATTTGAAATTATCTGAAATCAATCGAAAATTCCTTGGATGCATGAAATTTTTAAAATCTCTTTAAAATAAAATGAAAATTTTAAAAATAACCTCAAATATTTCAAATCCTTCGGAATTCCTTCAAATTATTCAAACAAAAAAATTCCTTGGAGTCATTAGAAATTCCCCAAAATATTTCAAGACCTTTTAGAATTTTTTAAAGCTTTCGAAAATGCCTTGGAATCTTTCAAATTACTTTAGAATATTGCAAATCTTCGGAAATCAATTAAAGTACTAAAACCAAATGAAAAATCCTTGGAATCTTTGAGAAACCTTTCAAAGTTTTCAAATCCTCCAAATCTTTCTGAAATTCCTTCAGATTGTTCAAATCTCTAATAAATACCTTGGATTCTTTTGAAATACCCACAAATATTCCTAATCTTGAAAAATTCCTTCAAAAATCCATTTAAATCAATTAAATTACTAAAATCAGTTGAAAATTCATTGAAATCTGTTAAAATATCCTAAACTATTTCAATCACTTTAAAATCTGCTGGCATTCATTGAAATTATTGACATATCTCTCAAATGCTTTGGACTCTTTTCAAATGCCCAAAAATATGTAGAATACAGTTAATTTTTGGTGAAGTCAAGTTGCATAGGTATAAACTGTCATTCTTGTTAAGAGTCAAAATAACGTCAGAAGTTTAAAAAATTATTTGTTTATAACCTCATGCGCAAAGCCACAAAGCCGTGTCTAAACGTCGGCAATATGTATCGACGCTTTCATTTATTTTTGAAATAAAAGTTATTATCAACATATTGACGGATGACCAAAAGAATTCTTTCTTTGGAGTTCTGAATAAGTGCTCAAAGTTTTCGATTTTTTGATCATCTTACATCCTACGTATGCCTTACAACCGTGTGAAAAAGATCACAAAACATCTCCAAAATATAATTTTCACTATTTTAAATTATGTGGATAAATTTAGTGTAATTGAGAATCAAGTTTTGTCACTTTTCCCCTTTTCCGGAGAATCGTGTATAAAATTTTTTGGTTAAAATAATATCAGTGGGCCAACACATTTTGATGCATACCCGAGCATTCCAGGCGCAAGAGTGATGATGATTCTCTTTTGGTAGAAAATAATTCTTCTAGGTTAAAAATTCATCTATGTGAGTTAAAAATTCAAATATTTTGTCAGTCATATTCTTGGTTCGAAAATTCAACAGGTATGTTGAAAATTTGTTTGAAATGAATTTTTGTGGATTTCAAATTAAACTATTTCGTTAAAAAATCGTCTTTCGATAGAAAATTAATCTTCAGGGCTAAACATCGATCTTCGTGAGTTAAACATTGAACTGTTGATTTGAAAATTCCACTATTTTGTTAGACATCTTTTTAGGTCAAAAATTCAACTGTTTTTTTTTTAAATTGGACCATTCAGTCCAGGAGGAAGAGTAATGATTCCTCATGGAATGCTAGGGTATGCATCGGAACGTGATGGCCCGCTAATATTATTTTACCTCTTAAAATAAGGGGGAAGAGTAAAATAACTTATTTTCTAATCACATTTTATTTATCCTCATAGTTTAAAATAGTGAAAAATTATATTTTGGGATATTTTATGTAACTGACGAGGCTCTTCGTCAAAGAGCGAAAGCTTTTGGCAAAAGAAAAAAATAATAAAGAACCAATAGTTCCAAAAAATCAGCATCGACTTCTCAATTAATTTTCTATTTGTTTGGTATACAAATCTTCTCAAGTTATGTTACTAAATATGTTAAGTAATGCAAATTTGTGTTCGATATTACTTGCTCATTGGATGAGTACGTATTATATAAACAAATGACCTTTATGGATTTTTGGAAGAATAAAATCTGAATCACGTAAAACACATTGAGAAGTTCAAAAAAATCCAAATATAATTTGAAATAGAAGATTTTTTCCGAAAATTTTCATTTTTTTTTTGTGGACAATTTATGTAATTTTGTGACCACTTTTGAAAATATTTCCGAAATTGTCAAAAAAGAATCTTGAAGACTTTGAAATAATTTTCTTTTATTTCGTAGTTTTTAAAAATAGTTTAAAGGAAATTCGAATACTTTGGACAGATATACATAAGTTTAGAAGTTTTAGAAATATTTGAAAATATTAAAAATTAGAAAAGATTTTTTTCAAATTACAACAAAATGTAAATTTTTGTAGATTAATTTTTTTTTTACTCTAATTTTGGAATTCTTCTGATTTTCTGATTTTTCTAGATTGTAGGAATAATTTGAGTGAGTTTAAAAGATATTCGAAAATTTATCTTCTTTTCGTAGAAACTTTAAAGTTTCCGGAAAAAAATGCAACTGTTTGGTGGGAAATTATTTTGTCTTATTTCCACAATGAACTATTATATGCAACATTCGTCTTTTTCAAATGGATTAAACTGTTTTTGGTTCGGAATTAGGAAATGGTACAATTGGGATTGATCCATTAGATTTTTCGTTGAGAATTCACATTTTTTGGTTAGATATACAATTGGTTGGATAAAATATGAACTACTTTGTAAAAATACATTTTTTTGTTTGACCTTAATTTTTTGAACCTTAATTTTTTGGTTGAAAACTCATATATTCCGGGTCATTCTGAAAATTCATGTCTTTGTTGAAAAATTCATCTATTTTGTTGAAAATTATTCGTCTTTATAGAAATTAACTTTGTAAACTAAAAAGTCAACTGTTATTTTTTTTAAATTCATCTTTTTGTTTGAGAAATCAACTATTTGCTTAAAAGTGGATCTTTCCTGTTGGAAATCCATCTCTTTGTTCAAAGATTCACAATTTGCGTTGAGATTTCATCTCTCATGGTAGGAAATGAACTATTTAGTTAAAAACTCATATCTTCTGTTAAAAGTGCAATATTTTCACATAAAATCTTAGAAATTTAGAGCTTTTTTAATTTAATACAATATAAAATAATGCACAGATCCATTCCATTCACAAAAACTAAATCCTCTCATTTCTTAATGTATCAACTAATTCCCTTGTTTCAAGAGCATTTGCACCTGTTAAGAGTGTTATTCATACAATGGATTTTTTTTTCAAAGTTAACTGTCACAATGCATGTCACTACCTCAATCAATGAAATTGTAAGAATAACTGATTCATCAGTTGAAATCCTCAGTTTTTATTTAATGAGTTGAATTTTTACTAATTTAGATTTAGAAATTACCATTGCCTACGATAAACCGCCACTGCTTATTTTTATATAAAATAATATGTTATTCTTACTCTCGCAAGAAATTCAATATCAAACTTCTAATTTGAACACTCTTGCTTGTATAAACCAAGTATCAATATAATTGCTGTTTCAACACTTGACATCACGCCCCAGAGGGTGGTGGAGTTGATGGATGATGTCCTTTCGTCGCTATTTGCAGAACAAAACAATATTGACGTCCAGGACATTAAATATTTCACCACATCCTGTAGCACAAGAGGGTCATAAAGTCTCTCCTTGTGTGGGTTCAAGAATTCGAGCAATTCCTTATTCTTTTCTCATTCCTTCTTTATTTTTACTTGTGCCTGCAAGAAAGTCGAAGTTCACAAAACTGCAGTCTTCCGGGTCATTGCTTGCAGAGGTGGTACAGAGACGAAACGGACAAAGTTTCCTCCGGCCGCATTTGCAACTCCCCGAGTAAATCAATTTTTCGCGTCCGCCAAATCGGATTCGTTTTGCCGGCTGAGGGAATACTCGGCGAGAAACGCGGACGGGATGCCTAGAAAAGAAGTACTGTGAGAAACGAGGTTAAGAAGAAAAAGAAAGAGAAAGGTGGAATGAAAAGCGGTCAAGAACTGCGATGTCAGTCGGCGTGGCTAAAATAATAAAGACAGTCCCGGATTTTTTTTTGTACTTTTGAAAACTTTTTATAAGACGAGAACATTGAATAATGCGGAATCGATATTTATACGAGAAAAGATTTCAGTTTTTAATGAAAAATAGTTGAGTTCATACAAAAGGGAAAAAATTTAGGAAAAAAATGGAATCATCAACCAAATAAGACTGATTTCACACGCACATAAAAGAGGTCTTGTCCACCAGACGAGATGATTCTATACGTTTCGGGAGTCGCTAGATCCGATTACAAGGATGGTTCTACTTGGTCAGATCGAATTTCATTCCTAACCTCAAAAAAGTAAGAAAAAGAAAGTTTTAACTTTTATCACTTTGTTGAACTTAGGCACGACATGCGATATGACCGAGACAAACTAATCCCGGATTCGGATTCAGCGACCCCGAAGACGTATTGAGATGTTTGTCCCGTCTGGTGGACAAGGTCTTTTTTTCGTGTTTTTTCATCACTTGAAAGGAAAGTCTTGTCCATCAGACAAGACAAACATTTCTATACGTTTTTGGGTCGCTGAATCTGAATTCGGGGTTGATTCAAATCGGTCAGATCGCATTTCGTTCTTCATCTAAAAAAAGTGTGAAAAAGTTATAACTTTCATCACTTTTCTGTGGTTAGGAAGGAAATAAGATCTGACCGAGTCAAACCAACCCAGAATTCGGATTCAGCGACTTCAAAAACGTATAGTAGAATATTTATCTCGTCTGATGAACAAGACTTTTTTTCCGTGTTCCTGTGTATTCAACCAGTTGCGTTTATAACCAAAAAAGATTAAATGTTTTCCGAAGGAGATGAATTGTATACAAAACAGTTCAATTGTTTAATATAAAAGTGTAAATTTTTATCACGAATGTTCATTTTTAACTAAATAGTTAGCTATTCAACCAAACAGATGAATTTTTCATCAAAAAAAAAAATAAAAATAAAATGATTGATGAAATAGTTACATAATATACTACTGATGATTTTTTAACTACAATGCTGAACCTTTAAAAAATTATTATTAACCAATTAGTCAACTTCTAAGTTTCAATTCTTTTTTAGTAGTTGAATTTTCAATCGAACGAAAAAATGAATTCTCAACAAAAAGTGTAACAGTAAGTGGAGTAAAATGAATTAGCAATAGAAAATTTGAAAACCGGATTTTCAGAGGAAAATAAAAATTGTTTCAGATTTTTTGCGCATAAAGTTTTAAGTGCGTTGGTGGACAAAACGCAGTATTTTGGTAAGGATGGAATGATATTTTTTTTTATCAAATATAATTCGAGAACTAAAAGTGAGAATTTTTTCAAAATCTTCATGTACAGTTCATAGTGTGTGGGTGGATGAAAGTATAAATCAATTAAATCAAATACGAGTAACGAGCGTTTAGTAAAAAGTGAACATTTTTCCCGAATATCAAATATAGCTTATTTTATTAAAGAATGAATATGACACTTAATAATGAATATTATTAAATAAATGAATGAATACTTATTCATTATATATGAAGTATATAAATGAAATAATTAATATGAAAACACTTGAATCACAAAATAAATTATTTTTACGATATTTGAACAACAAAAAATTGATTAAATTAAATTAAAAAAACTTCCGATTTTCATTCATGAACATCTGGATCTTTTAAAATTTTTAACAAATCTTCAGACATTTATCAGCTAAAATATGCTTGAATTGAAATAACCGCGTATTATTTTCTGTATTTACTGAATTTTATCATGATATAATTTCCCTTTCTTTACTAAATTTAACTACATCCTGCAATTTTCTCATCTCTTATTATAATTTTCCTCCTACTTGATTCTATAGAATTGCAGCCAACTTGAATGTTGCACCTTATTTTTAGCAGTATGAAAGTTACGTCCGACAGTAAACGTTCCTGCTTAAAGAATTTAGCAATAAACGTGTCTGTCTGGCAAAAATCGAGCAAGCACGATTGTCTACCGAAGAGGAAAACTAAAAAGGCTCCAGACATGAGAGTAGGCAAAGCAAAACGAATCGCAAAAATGTTCACCAGTTAACCCCGATCTTTTGCACGCGTTTGTGTCGTCTGGGAAGTTTATGGTTGTTTTACGAGAAAAGACATAACCACAATGCTCACCAGGAAGCTGCGTACATATAGCGATACACTTGTCTCTAAAGAAAGCTCCTCATCCTCCCGCGAAAGATAATTTTCTCAAATGTGATTATAAAGCTCACGAAAAAGCTCTGCCCATTTCGTCGACAATCTAGTCTTCGTTACTTTATCATTTGAAATGGGACAAGAAAACTTTCAAAGCTTCTTGAAACTATAATTCTTTTTGAATAATCTTTCACAAGTCTCATTAGTTGTTCTATGACTCAGAATTGATAATCAAGTCTATAATAAACTTGTGATTATAAAATTAGTCAAACTAAGCACTCCGCACCTCTGAAAAATGGTCTCCTAGCCTATTGGGACGTTATTTAAATCTTTCGAATTTCTTCCCCAATACTTTTCTCTCCTCCTTTTCTCTACATTCTCTTTCCACCCATGAGTACCCTCCTTTAACTTCCGCTACTTATCCCCACTATAGCCCCCTCTCCTCATGTGCCCTATTTCCCTCTTACTTTTATTCCCCTTCCCTCACCAAACCTCTCCCCTACTTCCACACCCTTCACTTTTCCTGCTTATCATCGTCTCACTGCTCCTGCATTTTCTCCCCTTACATCCACTGCTTTCTCAGATCTCAGTTTCCCTGCTTCCCCTACGTTCACTTTCCCTACTTCTACATTCCTAAAGTCCACTACATCCTTTCTGCAAACTCCTTGAGACATCCCCTACTTCCCCCACTTAGTTGAACTGATTGTTCAGCGTACTCTCCCCACACTTTCACTAATTACCTTACTTTACCACCCTTCACGTTCTACACTTTCCCTTCCCTCACTTTGCCTCGTTACCCTCCCCTAGATTTCCCTTCTTCCTATCCACTTACTTTCCTAGATTCACCTGGCCTCAATTCTCCTAATTACCTTTCCCTCAGTTATCATCACGTCTGCGGCCTCCGTTTGCATACCATCACATCCTCTACTCTTTCTCTCCTTATTTCCCATTATTACCCTCCCATCACATCTCCTGTATGCTCTTCTCTCACTCGCCCACCGCTCACTTCCCCTACTTGCCTGCCACTCACTTCCCCTACTTGCCCATCACTCACTGCCCTACTTCCCCTCCGCTCACATTCTCTACCTTCTCACCCCTAGCCTCCTATACACCCCCTCTCTTGCTTCCCGTACTTTCTCTTGCTCACTTCTCTCTACGTCCCCTGCATTCCCTACTTACCCTCTCCATTTTCCCTACGTATCCCGCTTCTCCTTCCTTCATTCCACCTACATTCCCCACTCCTCCTGTCACGAACTTTCCTATCCGGGATTCAACCTTTTGGAAATCTTCTTTCTAGTCAAAAAATAATATATCGTTAGACAGAGGCCCTACAAATTTCATATGTTCAAAAAAAAAAAAAAAAATTAGAGATTTATTGTAAAAATCTCGTTCGTAACTAATTATGTTCTTGTCCTGTTAAAAACTTGTATAATAGTGAATTTTGAGAAGCAGATGACGAAAATAACCTCGAAAATATTCGAAAATAAAATTTTCAATGTCAATTCTAAGAAATGGTCATCAAACTGCCAAAAATAGCAAGTATTGGTAATTTTTGAAACTGGAAAAAGGGTAGGGTGTGACAAAACTTTTCCCTTCCCATTTAAAGTTAGAAAATGACCATTAAAAATCATGTGAAAAAAATATGCAAACATAACCCTGGAGGTTGGAAGGTATCTAACACTCATTGAATTGGAAATTATATCCCCAAGAGAATAATTATTTTTTATTCCTCGTTTCATATTTTTCTCCAGTAAGTACTTTCCTTTAATTCACCTATTGTATTTAGTGATTAAATCATGTATAATTATGTTCTTGTGACATGGAATAATTCTGTATGTATTAAAATGTTGTAAATCTTCAAGACATTGTGAAAATAAAAACAATCAAAAATCAGTTAAAGTAGGCGCCTTGCTCATACTAAAAACGGTTTCGTAGCCTATTACCCCTACTCCCCTCCTTCTTCTCATTCCCTTACTTCCCCTTATTCTCCTACTTCCCCTCTGCAATCTTACTTCGTCGCCCCTAATTTAAACCTTCGCTCCCCATCCGTTCTCCAAGTTCTTCCTCAACTACTTTCCCCTCTCCTAATTTCCCCCACTCCCTATATCCTCTAATTTTCCCTCATTTCTTCAAGTTCTGCTCTCCTCAATCCCTGGGATTCCGGAGATATAAGTTGTCAGCTGTGAGTCGTGATTTCTGATTTGTGAGTTTTTTTCATTTCCCCTTCTTGGCAAAAAATATGACGGACTGATAGACGCACGAATTAAACTCTAATGGTTTCTGCCTGGGGCAACGAAACCCTAAAAATCGATAAAAAAGACAAAAATCAAATGGGGGATCTCTGAATTATAGCCAATACTAAATATTTCTTTCTTCAGATTTGGTGACTGAAAAGGTAAAACAAACTAGTGTACGTATTCAGTTTCAACAATAATTTTTTCTGCCCTATAAAACGAATCACACTAACGAAGCAATCGAGATATAGTTAATCTATAAAGAAAGCACGTCATAAATTATCTCTTAATGTTCATAATTCTCAACATCTTAATTGAAATATCGCAGTATTAAAAGGTATTAAGATATAGTCATGATGAGGGCGAAAGATTGCTAATAACGCACCCCTGATTTCTTTTTTACTTTGTCGATAAATGAGTCTTTAACGTGACAGAAAGAGCGTTATCCATAAAAAACGGAACCACCAACCACAGTGGATTTTCGAGCTACATTTCATCCCTCATTCGAGTCACCCCATCAGTATTTTCACCCTCGTTTTCGTGCACCCACCCCATCGTATACTGAGCCGTCGACACGACGCGACGTCCCAAAGACACCCTTCTATTTCCTCTTCACTCTATTTCAAACGTCTCTACTTTCTCTCTCAATCCCCTAACCACACTCCACTTTTCGTACACGATAGCGCCAGGGAATGTGAATTTTTATACTTCCGCTGACAGTACGCGAATTCCGCCTTTTCTACGATCAATTTTCGTCCGGAAACTCTTGCGCCTTTCACCTCGGAGCCAAATTTATTATTAATAAATTCAAAGATATTTCAACGAGCCTTATATATAAGGGAGAAATACTAGTTTGATATTACCCTGCGGATTTTGCATTTTTTGCGACTTCAGTCTTCAGAAAGGGATTTTATGACCCCCCGGCTCCTCTTCCAACGCTGCCGTAACAATGGGCCATGAAACCCCCTCTGATTGATACAAAACTTTCTTAAATCTGATTTTCTAAATAATTTATTCACTTATTTAGTTGAATAAAGGAAACTCAACAGTTCAGTAAATACCAGTGAGAGGGCTACAATATGTAGATATAGTTGAGCATATAATATGAGCAAATAATATGAATTCAACGATTTTACTTTACCAAGTAAAATGCACTCGACTCCCGATATAGGAACGGTTTCTGGCCTGGCTCGTCTGGGCCTTGTTTCTAAATTGGGAAAATTCAGGCGTGAATAGGCACCACCACATGAATCATTTATGTTGGATTTGGACGCATGACGTAACCTGAAGCAACTGACCCGCTGAAAGTAAGGCCCTCCAGCTCTTTGTCACGCTTGACTGAGCACATCCTCTCTTTTGGCCTTGCGGCTCATCTAATCAGGAAACTGTGCAGGCCATTAGTTCTAAGAATACCTTAAACCGGGGTTGAGTATCACTCTTAGCGAATTATGGTATTCTTCACATTTTATAAATATCACTCTTAGCCGCCATAGAGCGGTTGCAAGTTTTCAATTTTTTTTTATCTTAAATTTTCTTATCTCGAAAGGATGCTAAAAATTGTCCATGAACCTAAGAAACAGATTTAAAAAAATCATTATCACCTTGTATAGGAACTGCTGATTGGTGATAAATTAATATATTGATTTGGGACTTTATTTGGCAATAAAATGTTCTTCAAAGACATTATGGAATCCTGAGTCCTTCTGATGTCCTCCATTTTCGACACTAATCCATTTTGAAGATATTTGAAATTGAAAACCAAAGCAAAATTTTCGAAATGTTTCTAAATAGTTCTATTTTGAAGATTTTCAATTGAATATTCTTAAATTTTTAATGCGTTTAATTCCAAATAATGCGTAATTTTGAATATTTTTCTAATAGTTAAATTTGGAAGATTCACGATTGAAAACAGTTCAATTTGTAAGATGTGTGAATGAAAATTTTTAAATTTTCATGATTTCGCGAATTGAAAGTTTATTTCTCCATTTGGAATCTTTCAAACTAAAGAAATTTCGAAACTAAATGATGAAAATTACAGAATTTCTGAATAGGAGTGTTAGAAATTGGAAACTTTTTGATTTTAAACATTTAAAATTCAAAATTCTATAATTTTCAAGAGTTAAAATTAAAAACCCCTTACTTTTCAAGACGTATCAATACCAATTCTTTTTTTTTTTTTTTTTGATTGAAGATCAAAATTCAAGCTTTCAAATTTCAATCTTCAAAATTGAAGGAATTTCTGATGAAAGTCATTAAAATTACAGAATTTGAACATTTAAAACTTCACACTTGCATTCTTTTTCAAATTTAAAACTGTTTAATTTTAAAGATGTATAAGTAAAAATTCTTGAATTTTGATGATTTTGAAGATCAAAAGTTAATTTTCCAATTACATCTCAATCATCAAAATTATAGAACTTTTAAATGTGAATTTTTTAAATTGAAAACTCTTTAATTTTGAACATTTACAATTTGAAGCTTTATAATTTTCAAAAGATAAAACTAAAACCTCTTCAATTTCAAAGATTCATAAATACAACTTATTTAATTTGAATGATTTTGAATATTAAATGTCAAGTTTGCAAAATCAATCAAAAAATTTTTAATTTTAAACAAATTTTAAACAAACGTCAAATTGCATGGGTTTTCAGATCAAAAATCAATATTTTCATTTCCGAATCTCCCAAATTGCAGAAAATCGGATTATAAATGATCAAAATTGCAGAACTCCTTGCTTGTTAAACTTTAAATCTTCATAATTTTTACTGTAAATTTTCAAAATTAAAAGCTGTCTAATTTCAAAGGCTTACAATTCAAAGTTCTACACTTTCAAAGAGTTAAAATTGGAAACTCATTATCTTCAAAGATGTATAGATAAAAATTGTTAAATTTTGATGATTCTGAATATTAAAACTGAAGTTTTCAATTCTGATTCTTACAAGTTGAAGAAATATCCAGTGTAATTCATTGAAATTACAGGATTTTTAATTGTAACATTTCAAGCTTGTTTATGTTGAATTTTCAAAATTAAAAGCGTTGATTTTAAAGATGTACAATTCCAAGTTCTAGAATTCTCAAAAGTTTCCATTGAAAATGCTTGAATTTTGAGAATACAGAATTGCAAATTATTGAATTCGTAAGATTCATATTTAAAAAATATGTAATTATGAACTTATTTTGGAAAAGTTCAATTCAGAGGATAAAGAATGGAGGACTTCTGAATATTTGTACGTTAAAATGGTGTAATTGTGCACATTTTTTAAAATATCTAGTTCAATGTTGAGGATTAAAAACTTGAAATTATACAATCTGAACACTTAGAATGGAAGTTTATGGAAATTTACAGAGTTGTGTTTGAAAATTCTTCGATTTTGAACATTCAAGTTACTTCAGTCAATGACTGGGAATGTAACAAGTTACTATTTTTTCTTTTATTTATTTATAAATAAATAATAAATTTTCACTTTCTATTTTTATTGTTATTTTTCACGAATGAAACAAAAACAAGGTATCCTATCAGAAAATAAATAATAAAAAATTCATAGTTTTTTTGTGTGAACAACTCTCGTTTTTTATTTTTTTTCCATAGCTCGTGTCTTTTGTCGATGAATGTAATTTTTTTTAATTCTGTTTTTACGAATCTAACAAAAACGGCGCGTCCCATCTCAAAGTGATTGATGAACGAATTTGTAGATCTTTTTTAGATGCAGAATCATTATCGATTCAACTTTTTTCGTATCATGCATAGCTTGAACGCTCAGTGAAATTTTTTATTCTTCATCACTTTCTGTAGTGGTTAAAACCAGAAATTTTGGTTCAAAAAATGCCAATTAACGAACTCGATCTTCCTCTTTGGTCTCTAAGAAGTGTGCCGAAGCGCAATCGAATGCGATCAGTCTTTCAAAAGTTATCCTGTATACAGACGGCAACAACGACGACAGACGCCACCGTAAAACTTGTTTTTTTTTTCGGATTCAGGGGGTCTCGAAACGTGGACATTCAAAGAAATCCGCGATAGGCAGACTTCACATAAAACTAATACCTTCTCACTGTGATGAGAATGTAAAAATGTTCCATAACATTTTCGAAAAATTCCCCCTTCTCGATCATAACAGGGCCATAACAGCTCTTCTTGAAACCTTCTCTACCCTAAAACGCCTTACGTAATAAATGGACGAC
Organism: Andricus quercusramuli; assembly: GCA_932178445.1. Lineage (NCBI taxonomy): Eukaryota > Metazoa > Arthropoda > Insecta > Hymenoptera > Cynipidae > Andricus > Andricus quercusramuli. Next base: position 1,466,883 of record CAKNXH010000033.1, on the reverse strand, counting down.
CCCAAATGGTCTGAGATTTTTAGGGTTTGAAAAGACTTAACTTTCTCTAGGGTACTTTTATCACTGCCACGACAATTATTTTTATTGGGCGCAGTATATAAGTACTTAAAGTAAAACGACTCTTTTCTTGATATTTGATATTAAAATTGTCATAAAAGCAAATTTTAATGGATACAATGTTCGCCCTTTTTCTATCTGAAAATAAAAAAAAACTTTATGGAATGTCTTCAAGTGGATAAATAAATCAGCACTCAAACCTATAGAACTATTTCAGATTGAAAAAAGTAGAACATGTATATGTTTTTGAGAAAGCAAATGTTTTTGTCTCTCTCGAATTTGATGAATGATTGATTTTTGATCAAATTTACATGAAATATTCTTCATAATTCTGACACTTGTAAAGCGAATACCTAATCGAACTTTTTGTTTGAACAAAACTTAGAAATTTTTACTCTTGAGGAAGATATGAGTATCAAAATAAATCATCATCATGAAGTTATAGAGGTGAAAATGAATAACTTTTGTTCAACCAAAATATTCATCTGTTATTTACTCTAACAGTCTCAGAATATCCTAAAAAAGGTTTTTTTGTAACCTCATCAAAATATTACAAGAATTAACTAAATTACGGCGAGGTGGAGTCAAAAGAAACAAAAATTTGTTTTCTAAAAAACAAGGCTTTCGTGTGTACTTTGAAAATAACGAAAGCTAAAACTTTTTTCAACAGAAAAAGGTGTAAAATTAAATTTCCTATGAGTATGTACTTTTGAAATTGAAATTTGAAACTTGTTTGCAAACTAGTTTATTTAAACTAATTGGTAGAGCAATAAGTAGCCATCATTTCATTAATAATTATTTGAATTCAATTTATTTCGATTTCGAAATGAGGTATCAAATATAAAACGGAACATTATCGCTTCCTGGATACAATTATAAAGTGGTACAAAAAAACTCTTTTCCAATACAATATCATGTTCAACGATACCGTTAAATTTTTAGTATTCAATAATATACGATATTAATGGAATAATGCAATATTCTGTAAAATCCATTAATTGTTATTATGCAGCATCGCCCTAGATTTTGTAGTATATTCGAAAGGCGAAAACGATTCCAATATATATTTAATCCAATTAGGAAATGTAATTATTGGGATTATATTAATGAATTAGTCACAAAAATTACAACTTATATGAATCAAATTATTAAATCAATTATTTCACTTGGTATTTTTTGTTACTAAAATTGCATAAAATGTATAATTGTATGATTTAAAACAATATGTTTCTACTGGAGTGGATAATTAATTTTCCTTCATGAAAGCCCATTGAAGTTTTGGAAATCTCTTTCTACTTTTTTTCATCAAACTACTAAAAACAATTCTTAACACAAAATACAAATTCAGTATAATTATTCATCCTTTCAGTTTATTTGTTGATTGGTTTTGAGGTAATACAGATATAATATTCCTAAAATTCTTATAAGAATTTGAAAAGATTCTTCAAGATTTTAAATACTTGAAATACAAATTTCAAGAAAAAAGTTAATCTTCAAGCAAAAGGTTGAATTTTTACCCCAAAAAAAATGTTAATTTCAAATGAAAAACAGTTAAACCAGAGATATCAATTTTCACCCAGTTACATTTTTAATAAAAAAAGTTGAAATTTCTAAATATATATTACACTTACCCAAATATGCAAAATATTGCAATATTGTGAAAATTTGCTTTGATATCTTCTAAATTTTTTTTCAAAATTTTAGAAAGTCATTTTGAAACTTTTCGAGTCGCGTGAATTATCGTTCAAAATCAATTTTCCAGCGACAAAAGACAGTTGAAATTTTCCCGAGTATAATTTAAAAAAATGTTATCTTCTTCTTGCCTTTCAACGTTCAGAAAAATATCGACTTTACTCGAATCTTTTTTTTTATATCACTTCAAATTCATTTTTTGAAAAAAAAAATCAACAATTCATTGAAATTATCTCAAGATTTAAATAAATTTTGAACGTACGAAAAACTGTCAAAACTTCGAAATATCTCTTGAAATAATTTGAAATAATTTTCTAGATGTTTCGACATCTTCAAGACATAAAATTAACCTTTTAAAATATAACCTGAATCTTTTGAATTTTTTCAGAATTCTTATTGTTGTTACCGGTAATTCATTTTGTACTTCACCGACATTGTACACATTTATTAATGAAGATTATTCTAAATTGTTGTCCATAATTTATTTTTTTCACCTCTTTGAAAGCATGAAAAAGTTTAAATATTATAGTGTGGTAGCAAAATGTTGAAGATATAAATGTTTCTCATTATTAAAAATCATTCACAACACAAGTTTCCACTTTCAACAATAATGTTTTGAAATATTTGAAAACACATATTACCATGAAAAATTAATTATATGTCAATTTTAATTTGAAAAATTGATGGTGCATAAAATAAGCAATCTCTGTTAATGAATGGACAAACTGAAATCACCCACCACAACTCATATTCTGCTTTAATATGAGCTTTAGTGGGTGCTTTCTGTTTGGTTATTTATTAATAAATAACGTTACACAAGTTTTTCCAGATACGGAAGACTCAATTTTGCAGATTCTACCAAAACAGAAATTAAAAACAAATTTGTAGATTTTTTTTTGAATAACTTTTGTCCATCAATTTTTTTGCACCTCTTGTCGTTTTTCCAAAAAATGTAATTTTTTTATTTTTGATATAATTTTTTACCATTGAAAATGAAACTACGCCTTCTATCAAACAAAAACGAATAATAATCAATTTATAGCTTTTCTTGGATGAATAACTTCATTTCATTCATTTTTTCTTGTAGCTTGCATCTCTTTACCAAAAATGGATTTTTTTTATACCAAATGATATTTTTACAATCATTGCAAAAAAATGATTTATTTTCTTTTTGTGACTTGTGTCGTATGTCCAAAAATTAACTTCTGTTATTTGTAATGTTATTTCTTGAGAATGAAAAAACACTGTGAGTCCTTTCAAGAAATGAATCATAACAAATTTATAGATCTTTTTTGTGTGAACAACTCTTGTCTATTTTTTTTTGTGGCTACTGTCGTTTGTCTAAAATTTCAATTTATTTATTTTTATTGTTATTTTTTACGAATAAAAAAAACCAAAATATCCTATCAAAAAATGAGTAATAACAAATTCATAGTTTTTTTGTGTGAGCAACTCTCATCTTTTGATTTATTTCCATAGCATGGGTCGTTTGTCGAGAAATTAAATTTTTTTTTAAATTTTGTTTTCACGAATCGCAAAAAAAAAACTGCGCCTTCCATCTCAAAGTGATTGATTAGCAAATTTGTAGAACTCTTTTAGATGCACAATTATTGTTGATTCATTGTTTGTTGAAATTTCTAAATATATCTCAAGCTTACCCAAATTTGCAAAATCTTGCAATATTGTAAACATTTACTTTGAAATCTTCCAATTCTTTTTCGAAATTTCAGAGTCATTTTAAATCTTTTCAAATCTTTTTAAGTATCGCTCAAAATCAATTTTTCAGCGAAACAAGTCATTTCAAATTTATGTGTGTATCCTAAGGAAAATTTATTTTCTTTAAGCCTTTCGACATTCGGAAAAAGATCGACTTCACTTGAATTTCTTCTGAAATTTTATGATATTGTAAAATGGAAAAATTTGTCTACAAAATCTTTTACATTTTTTTAGGATATTGTATGGAATCTGTTTAAATGGTTCGAAATCTCTTCCATATATCACTTACAATTAATCTTTCGAAATAAAAAATCATTTGAATTTTACCCCGGAATCTAGAGAAAATGTCTTCCTTCTTGTTGGAAAAATTCAAAATCTCATTAAGCTTAATTTTTGTGTTATTTTTGGAATCATCTCAAGATTTAAATAAATTTTCAATGCACGAAAAACTTTCAAAACTTCTAAATATCTCTTGGAATAATTTGAAATAATTTTCTAGATGTTTTGAAATCTTCAAAACTCAAAATTAATCTTTTATAATATAACCTGAATCATTATGAATTTTTCCAGAAATCTTATTGTTGTTACCGACAATTCATTAACAACTTCACCTACATTGTACACATTTATTAATGGAGAATATTCTAAATTGTGGTCCATAATTTCTTTTTCTTCACCCCTTTGAAAGCATGGAAAAGTTGACAAACTATAGTGTGGTATCAAACCTTAAAAATATAAGTATTTCCCATTAATAAAAATGATGACAATACAAATTTCCCCTTCCAACAATAATATTTTAAAATATTTGAAAATACATACTACCATGAAAAATTAATTATATGTCAATTTTGATTAAAAAAATTCATGGTGCAGAAAATCAGCAATCTCTGTTAATAAATGAAGAAACTGAAATCACCCACCACAACTGATTTTCTGCTTCAATATGAGTTTTAGTGGGTGCTTTCTGTTTGATTATTATTATACCATTAAGCCATTTGCCTTTCGGGTAGGCGTGACTTGCTCGGTTGGAAACAAGTTTTTTTTCAGGTATGAAAGACTAAATTTTGCAGGTTCCATTAAAACAGAAATATCTTCAAGAAAATGGATTCCCGAAACCATTTTGCAGATAAACAAAATTTTCCGGACGAAAATCGTTTAACGTCCCCTAAATTGGTCTATAACTTTATGATCTCACGTGATCCACATTCGCTCAGGGACTCTGAATCTCTGGAGTCTTTAGCCTGTGCAAATAATCATTAACTCACCATCTTTCTAATGAGATCACCTTCTCGTGATAGCAAAGTAATCTGCGCATGAAGTAGATGGTAATAATTTGTTTCTGCAGCTTTTTCCAAAGTTGAGCATCCTTAACGATAATTGAGGGATTTTTTCACGTTTCTGAAAAACCAACTAGAAATGTGGAAGCTCCTGTGATTAGCAAAAAACACAAACTACCGCTACCTCATTATTTTATGAAATTATTAGCTTGCTGCTTGATAATAATAATAAAGCATGAATGTGAAGCTCATCGATTTAAAGTTCTGAAATTTGTAATTTTTTTCTTCAAAATTATTCAAGTTCGCAGAATTTGTATTCAAAGCTGATAAATTTTTTTTTTCAATTTTGTTATCCTGAGAATTGTATAATAGTGTGGGTGTGAATTTTATGTTACTCAGGGTGGTCTCTGCCCCAGGAAACCGGGAGAACCGGGACTTTTTTGTGAACGGGAAAACCAAGGAATGATAGTGAATTTTTTTTTCTAAGCATTTTACTTCGAAAAAAAAAACCTCTTATATTTTAAAAACTCAAACAATTACAACGTTTGAATTTGCAAAATTTTTTTGAAGAAAGTCTTGCGATGGTCAAATCTAAAAAAAAATGAATAAATTATTTTTACGCTCGAACTATTGTGTGAGTGTTTACAATTGAATAATAGCTGATTTTAAAAGACGACTATAAATCTGTTCCAAATTGAAAAACTCACAGATTTTAACGATGAAATTCCAACTTTTTTAATTTGAAACACTCTTATTCAATTTCCGTGACTGCAATAACCAATATTTCAGTACGGGGAGCCAAAATTTGTTGGTACAGATAGAGTTGAAAGAGGGGAATTTTGTGCCAAAACTTCGGTATAATTAGCCAGATATTCTTTGTACTTGTAGACACTTACCTAAAAAGAGCGGAAGACATTTTAGTATTAAATTTTTTTTTCTGATTTGAAAGAGGATTTTTTAAACATTTTTGTGAAGTTGGAGGCTGGCAAATTTTTTATTTTAAACATTTTTATTGATTCTGAAACAATACGATTTTGGTTTTTATCGTTTCATGAATTTTGAGAAGGATAATGTTGAATTTTTAACATTTTTATTGTAAGAACGGGTCGAATTTTAGGATTTTTAAGATTGAGATAAAATGCGAAACTTTATATTTTTATTAATGTAGTTGTATTATAGACCTCATGAAATTGGATTGTTGTAGTTTCTTGGCCTTTGGTCTTGCGAATTTATAAGTGGTGGTGTAAATAAAGAAAGTCTTTATTTATTTAAATGTCAATGCATTTCGCCAGCGATATCGTGGCCTCATCAGGACTATAATAAGTATGGACAAAAAAAGATGACAAATATTTTTTG